>CAUYQV010093828.1:0-94800 GCA_963574575.1 Galagoides demidoff | reverse complement strand
CCCACCCCCTCCCCATATTCTTGGGCTAGAATTGAGTTGTATCTTTTGTTTGAGAGCTATAGATTAGTTTCATAAAAGGGTTGTGTACATTGGATACTTTTTCTTCCATTCCTGAGATACTTTGCTAAGAAGCACATTTTCCAATTCCATCCATGTAAACATGAAGGAGGTAAAGTCTCCATTTTTCTTGAGGGCTGCATAGTATTCCATGGTGTATGTATGTATGTATGTACACCATGGAATACAATCCATTTACATTTAAAGTAATTATTGATTGATAGATAAAGATTTACATGTTGCTATTTTATTGTTTTTTGACTATTTTGTATGATCTTCCTTTCTTAATTACTGTCTTCTTTTGTGATTTGATGGTCATTTTTATAGTGGTGTGCTTTGATTTCTTTCTCTTTCTCTTTTGTTTATCCACTGAAGGTTTTTCCTTGTGATAACCATGTGGCTTACATAAAATGTCTTAATAGTCTGTCTTAAGCTGATAAGTTATTTTCCATCACATAACAAAACTCTTTATTTTTGCTTCTCCCTGCCCGTAACCATCTTATAGTATTAGTGTCACAATTTATATCTTTTTGTATCATGTATCCCTTAACAAAATTTTATAGTTCTAATAACTTGTAATACTTTTTCCCCTTAACTTTTATACTAGAGTTAAAAGTGATTTACATACCATTTACATACCACCATTACAGTATTAGGCTATTCTGACTTCATCTGTATACTTAACTTTATCAGTGAGTTTTATACTTCCATGTGTTTTTGTGTTACTAATTAATATCCTTTTGTTTTCAACTTAAAGAACTCTCTTTAGTGTTTTGTCTAAGACAGGACTAGTGGCAATAAACATCTGCCTTTCTTTGGGAAAGTTTTTATCTCTCCTTCATTTCTGAATAACTATTTTGCCTGGTGAATTATTCTTCTTTGGCAGTTTTTGCTTTAAAAGCATTGAATATATCATCTTACTCTCTCCTGGACTATAAGGTTTCTGCTGAGTAATCCACTGATAGACATGTGAGGTTCTCTTGTATATGACAAGTCCTTTTTCTTTTGCTGCTTTAAAAATTCTCTCTTTGTCATTGAATTTTGAAAATTTTATTGGATTTGTCTTAGTGATAACTTCCTTATGTTCAATCTATTTGGATTTCTTTGAATTTCATGGATCTTTATGTTAATTTCTCTCTCCAGATTAGGAAATTTTTCTGTCATTTTTTTTTACAATAAACTTTTTTTTCCTTTACTTTTTCTCTGTTGCTTTTGGAGTTCCTATAATGAGTATATTAGTTTACTTGATGTTGTCCCTAAACCCTGTAGGCATTCTTTAGTCTTTTTCATTCTTTTTCTTTTTTTTTCTTTCTTTTCCTGAATGGATAATTTCAAATGATCTATTTATAAAATTCACTGATTCTTTCTTCTTTTTGATAGAGTCTGCTGCTAAAGTTCTTTATTGAATTTTTCAGTACAGTCATTATATTCTTCAGCTCTGGAATTCTATTTGGTTCTTTTTATGGTTTTTACCTCTTGTTAAACTTTATGTTTTCTTTATGCGTTATTTCCCTGACTTTGGTTGTCTAATACCAAACTAAAACTTATACTGCTTTACAATGGTCATTTTATACTTGATCTTAGCCAAAAGGCTAAGAAACAATTCATAATGATCATTTTTAACTCATTGTCATGCAGTTCATAAATCTTCATTTCTTTGGGGTCAACTGCTAGAGGTTTATTTTGTTCCATTGATAATGTCATGTTTTCTTGACTTTTTGTTCATGTTTCTTGAAGACTGCATTGCTGTTCTTGTATTTGAAAAAGAAGTCACCTCTAGTTTTTAATGTTTGGATTCAGGAGAAAAAGACCTTCATCAGTTATCTCAGCTAAAGATTTTGAAGATCTCTCAAACCTTTCCTCTGGATGTACCCACTCCACTCCTCTTATTGCCTATTTAGGGAAATTCTTAGGATTTTGTGCCTTCTCTTGATCCCACAATGCCAAACAGTGTACTAAGAGCCTATATTTGTTTTCTTCAAGGCAGTGCCCTAAAGTTTTCAAGGTTGTATGTCTCCTCCCAATCCAACAGTCAAGTGGCTATTTGTGTCTCTGTGCTATCTGAGAGGGCTCCTATGTGCCATCTGCAAGGACCACATGCAGTATCTGCAAGGAAGCATGGAGCACTTGCTATAGGAGGGGATGCACAAAGTCTTCAGGGGTACTTTTTAGCTAGGTGAGGGAGGGGTCTGCAAGTGGGGCATCTTATGGGGTTTATGGCTAGGATTCCTGGGCTCCGTAAGCCAATTAATGGGAGTCAGAGCTGGTTTTTGAGATCTATGTGGTGGTTGCTGTGAGCCCTGCCCCCTTTTCCTGCTCCTACCTGTCCCCAGACAGCTGATGGGACATGTCAGTCCTCTTAGTATTGTGAGTAGAGTGAGACAAGAATGAGTCTCTTAGATACCATACAAGGCAAGGCTGAAGAAGCTGGGCACTCACTTCACTTTCACTTTCCTTTGTGGGAGAAATTGTACGATGAAGGGGTCTATCCGTGCACTGAGTTGTGCTGTCTTGGAAAAGGGTGTTATGTATGGGTGAAGTATAACAGTTCTTCTTACCCTCTTCAATGCATCTATTCTTGGATTTCTTTTTTTCCTTCTTTTTTCTGTTCCACCAGGGTGCTGAAAATTTTCAACTGAACTTACAGGTTCTCATTAAAGTGTTGTTATCTGTGGGTGGTTTTTAACATTAATGTTTCTGTGGGGATTGAGAGCTGGAGCCTCCTATTCTGCCATCTTGCTGATCCACCAAAATTATAATTTTTCTTTAGATAGCAAATGTCATCTGTTTCTTCTTAATTACAGTGAACAAATAATTAAAAAATGGAAGCATGTATTATCCTTCGACAAGGCCCATCCATGAACTTTCTGGAAAACCACTCTAGAACCATTGTGATCTCTATCCTGGGTCATTTTTCTTATACTTTAGTATAGTAACTGACTATCTTTTAGAAAGAATGCAGATTCTAACTCAGAAAGTCTGGTTCAGAATGTTTATGATGGGACCTGAGATTCTGAACTTCTTAATAAGCTTCCAGGAGCTCCTGGTCTCTGAGCACCAAGTCACAAAGTGTACTGTCTCTTAAAAAGTTACTCTTACACAGGAATCATAGGAAATTATACTTATAGAATATAGTCAGGATAGAGATACAATGGGAGAGCCATCTGGATATGTGCACTCAGGTCATAGTGCTCACTTGCTTGGACTATGAAAATCTACATTGCCCATTCAATCCAGTAATGTGTTTGGTGGCATATAACTGATCTCCATAACCAAAATCAAAGTTGACTAGGCTGCTGCTGTTGAAAAGATTCCTAACAATTAAGAAACCTAGGCCAAGTATATCATGGTATATATATATATAACATATCAGAGTTAGTAAAGTCTTTCCTCCAGTATTCTGGTTGATCACATGAAAAGTTTTGGGCACATTTTTGATATTTTATAAATAATGTGCTATGTCAGTTGTGAAAGAAGCAAATTCTCTGAAAGGATATAAAGTGCCTTTTCTACTATTCTCATGGACACTGTTTGACTCAGTTTCCTAGAGTATGTGGTGACAATAGCCGTGCCTGCCTTCTGAGAGAGGAAATGGTCAAGTACCATATGACTACAAAAGAATGATTGTTGTTTTTTCTCTTCTGAATATTCTCCTGACAGTATGGTTTGCTCTGTTCTGTTTATTGGCATATTTGAAAGTAATAATTTAGAAAATTCTCTCCTCTGAAATGTCCTATTTTAAAATATCAGATTTGCTAATTTTTGAAGCATAAAAACAAACTAAAAACTGAACACTGGCAGCCTCACTAATCCCATTTTATGGAAAATGCCAATTAAGAGGCCTTGTAAGACTTGGTTGTGTACCTTATAAAGCAAGAATGGTGACACTTTTCCATGACTTTAGTTTTAGCAATTAAAATGTTTGCCTTTTCGGGAGTACTAACTGGGTGATTTCTTCCAGCCTGTTACACCTAACTGTTGTTGCTTCATTTCTCATTGACCATCAGATCCTGTCAATTCAGCTTCTGTAGTACTTCTGGAATCTGTTTCTGTGGATTTACCATTGAATTTTCCACTATAATTATCCTGTCACAGGCCCTCACCTTATCTACCCTGAGCTAAACATTATATGATGTTTATTAAGTGTTTTCTGTACCTCTAGATTATCCCAGTGCTAGTCAACTCCAGCTCTTGCTGTTAGAGTTTGTCTTTCTAAAACCTCTATCTGATCATCCCGTTTCCTTCCCTGAAGACTGTCGACTTTCTAGTGCCTATAAATACATCAAGACTTTTAGCATAGCTTCTACTTTCTACTAATGTTCTGTAAGACAACGTCACCTTTCATCAACGCTCTGCCCAGGCTCCCTAAACTCTAAGAGCACCAGATGCTTAGACATTTTACTAAACACACACAGGACATTGTCTCACATCTTTTCCTTAGCTTTGGCTGGGCCCCTCTGTCTAGAATCTGTTTCACCACTTTTCTACTTAGAAAGCCCATTTTTTTGTTATTCAAGAAAGAAATGATATTTTCTTAGGAAAATCTTCCTGAGGATTCCTTCCATATCCTCCCACAGCTCTCTGCTCAAGCTTCTCATAGTGCATCACTCATGAAGCATCCTAATTATTTATGTGTCTGTCTCTCCCACTGGACTATAAGTTCCAACCAGAGTTGAAGTCAAAGTTTTGCTTCAGACAGCCTGATATCTCTCAGGCCCCGAGCAGAGGAGTTGGCAGATGCTAGGTGTTTTATGAATAATTCTTGAATGTGGGTGGAGGAAGAGGCTGGAAGGATAGGTCAATGGACAGATGAAAGAAAAAAATGAAAGGACTTAATTTTTCTAAACAGCATCAGTAATTTGTTCATGATAAACTAAAATAAAAAGTAGGGTATATACATATGCGAATACACAGATAAGCATGCACCCAGCTGCAGGTAATAACATCGTCTGTAGTGGGACTCTAGAGCTATGACTCTCTCTTTCATATTATATGATCTTTAGGAAGAATAGAACCTGGTGGGTTATGCTTGTAAGGTTCATATTTCCTTGTTTTGCTTGGTCCTAATTTTGTACTTTATTCTTGTTCTAGGATGACAGAAGTCTTCGGCTTGTGGCTAATTCAATGGTGTGGGTTCCAGAAGGCGGCATGCTGCAGATTACCAACAGAATCTTACAGGCTGAAGCCCCTGGGGCCAGCGCTGAAGAAATCATCTATGAGATTACACAAGACCACCCCAAATTTGGTAACTCTTTTCTTTTCCCCTTGGGCACAATTTCACCTTTGCATTCAGCAGTCTGGGGTTTGCTTTGTACAATGCCAGGCAGCAAGATTGCAATCCTAATGAACTGAGTTTTCTGACACTTTACACATCCCCTCTAAAAATAGATTAATCATGATAACTGTCACACTGTACACATTCCCTAGGTAGTATACTAAGTTTTATAAACACATTATCTACAACACCTTAAGTTTAACTTGGGTTTCAGAACAGCTTCATTTTGTAGATGAGAAAACTGGGCTAAAAGTATCTTGCTAAAAGTCAGCTAGCTAATATAGGTCAGTTTTATTTCAAAGGTCAGGCTCTTAAACTCCGTCTGGTATCCCTTTCAGAATATTATTAGAATTCTTCTTGATGAAATGTTTTCAAAAATACACAAAGACATTTTCATTGTTCTCTGTTGTTCCTCCTACTTCCAGCAAGGTATTAAGATGTGTGATAACCTGAGAAATTTCCCATTTTCCCATTTCCCACCTAGAAATGCTAGGTGGTGAAAATATAGCAACACCTCTAAGGTGTTCATAGCTGACCTTCCAAAAATAGAGAGACATCTCCAGATGCCAGCAGCAAAGAGGGCACTGAACGTCAGTCCAATCATGAGCTAATGACATTGCTCCCTGATAGGGGCCAGGTGTGTCTCAGTGGCTTGGAGGCTTGAGACTTAATGCTTGTGCCTAGACAGGGCATTGGAATTAAGATCTTGCATGAAAGCAGGACTCTAGAAGGACACACCTTCAATTAGAGGAACAGAATAGAAAATAGGAAACTCATCAGCACAGGAAGATCGCAGAGGAATCTGCCTGTTTCCCAGGCTCAGAGTGGAGCAGAAAGTCCATAGAGAATTAAGAACTTCAAGCCTATTTCTCTTGCAGATCTGTAAATTACACTATGCGTCTTATCCAAGAAACCCAAAGCTGAGATATTAATACAGGGTGGCCATAAAGTTCATGTGCAATTTAAAATTGCACACTATTTTAAATTGCATATGAACTTTATGGCCACCTGTATAAAAGTTAGTCCCAGCCCAATGATACTTCTTCAGTTCTTTATAGAAACTACTACACAAGGCCCACCCTCAAGAGTAAGCCACAAGGATTCCCAGAGAAGGCCACTGCAGATTAACTCAGAATGTAAAATTATAGAACCTCACCGGGCGCGGTGGCTCACACCTGTAATCCCAGCACTCTACGAGGCCAAGGTGGGTAGATCACCTGAGCTCACAGGTTCAAGACCAGCCTGAGCTAGTGAGACAGCCTAGAGCAAGACCCCACCTCTAAAAATAGCCAGGCGCTGTGGTGGGCACCTATAGTCCCAGCTACTTGGGAGGCTGAAGCAAGAGAATCACTTATGTCCAAGAGTGTGTTGCGACCCACAGGAACTGCATTAAAGGGCCGTGCCATTAGGTTGAGAACCACTGAGTTAGAGGTTGCTATGAGCTATGATGCCACAGCACTCTACACCGGGCAACAAAGTGAGACTCTGTCTCAAAAAAATAAATAAATAGTAAAATAAAATTACAAAACCTCTGAGGAAACAATGCATGCTACTATAACCAAACAAATAAGATTAAAACCCTAAGAATTTCAAATAAGTAATAATCTTATAAAAACTATGAGATAAGCATATTAAAATGATCTAAATACACAAAAGAAGGAATTAAAACTGTAAGAAATAGCAAAATCTTATAAAAATAAAGGAACAGGTAGATTTTTTAAAAAAATTAATAATAAGTTGATCATCTAAAAATAAAAATTATATTTATTAAAAGTAAAACCTCATGAGTTATAGTAAATGGTAGAACAGGAAGACTGCTTGCTTCTGGGCTATCCAGTTTTTTAAATATGTATTTTCTATAGTGAGGTTAAAAAAATAAGTCTTATATAATTTAGAAATAATTCCAATGTCCACAAAGACATTGAAAACTACAACCTAATCAAGAATTGGTATTATAAGGATAAAACGGCCAGTCTAGCTGAGGTCCCTTTATTATAGCAGTGTAACCCAGAGGAAGGCAAGTGAGCTCTCTGGGACTATAGGTTTCTTTTAACTTTTTATTTTAAAATAATTTTAGATTTACTGAAAAGTTGCAAAAAATAGTATAATGAGCTCTTAAATACCCTTTACCCAGCTTCTCTTAATGTTAATATTTTACATAACTATAGCTACAGAATATTCAGCCCTAGAAATTAACATTGATACAAACAATTAATTAATCCATATACCTCATTCAAATTGTGCTGGGTATCCCACTAATGCTCTTTTTCTCATCCGATCTGCGATCCCAGATTGCACTTAATTGCCGTGGCTCCTTAGTTTCCTCCATTCTGTTTCACCTCCTCAGCCTTTGTCTTTTATGACCTGGAAACTGTTGAGACATTTGTAGAAAATCACTCAATTTGTATTTGTCCGATGGTTTCTCATGATTAGATTAAGGTCTTGTCTTTTTTTCAGCTTTCTCACATCGGGGGTACATAACGTCGCTGTGTCTCATTACTGTGATGTTGACTTTGATCACTTGGTTAAAGTGGTGCCTGTTGGATTTTTCTATTACTCTTTTTCCATTTGTCATTAATGTTTCCTCAGCTCATATTTTCAACTCCTTATCTTAAAGTAGATAATTTCTGAGTCCTTTTCATCTCTAAAAATCTTTGACTCTTTTGATGTATTAAATTTTCTGCCTTTATCTTGATCATTAAAAGCCAAAAAAATTAAGCCCCCACATTTCCTAGAAACAGCTTAACTTCCATTCAGCGTGAAACAAAACAGTGCTGGATTAAATGGTTTTTAAGTAGATAGAAGTTTTCCATTTCAGCTTGATAAATGCCACCAGGCTTTATTGTGACACTTTTCTGCTATAACTCTCTTAATTAAATTCTTCCTGTGAAAATAATCTGTGTGTCTACAATTCCCTACTAGTGATAATCAAATCGTGTTGTCTTAGGAACCATTCAAGAGTGAAAAAGGTGGTGGGAACCAGAAACCCACTTAACACAGATCTACTTACATCTGTCTGTCCTAATGATGTGGATTTGTGGAACCCTTGCTTTGTACTCCCTCATTACTTTAAAGTGCTCAAGTTGGGCTTTAGGCTTTTTGCAAAGCATTGACCTTGCAAAGGAACAGAACCAGACAGAAATAGCTCATGGTGTGTGCAAAAAGGATTGCTTCTTCTCTCATCTTCTTTGTCAAGCTCTGTAGCTTCCACATCCTTGGTAACTCTTGTATTGTTTGTTTTTGTGCAATCTTACCTCTGTTACCTTAGTTCAAGTCTCCATCTCACCTCTGAATTTTGCAGTGGCTTCAGAGCTGGTCCCACTGTCTACATCCATGTTAACTACTGTCACTGCTTTTATAGAATAAAGTCCAGCTGCCTCAGTGGCACTTTCAAGCCGTGTCCTTTCTATGCTCTGATCACATGTTGTGTGCTCTAAACTGGTTCATGCCATTCACCTACTAAAAATCTCACAGTGGCTCCCGAGTGATTTGGAGGCTGGTCTTTAGAAGTAGGAACTGTGTCTTGTTTATTTTTGAATCCCCCTATTCCTAAAGGGTTTAGAACGGTAATTAGCACCTCACAGCCACTCAGCGCCGACTTATTGAATTGAAATTAACGGAATTAGCCAATATCCTATGATTCCTATGGCACGGAAGTGGTTTTTATGTGGACATAGGCTTATTTCATTAGGGCTGCTTAGGAAGATTCTGTTTTGCTTTTCTATTATAACGCAAAAAGCCAGGAAATCGGCATTTGGATATTTTCTACTCTCTCTGTTTTTTTGGTGGAAATCCTTTCAGAATATTTTGCAGCACTTCTCACATTCTTAAACAGTCCACATCCAGGAAAAGCGCTTTATCAACACCATCTTAGGAGCAGAAGTTGAACCAGCGTAAGACGGGTAATGGAATTTTTGACGTAGATACAAATGAGAAGTGATACAAGAAAGAAAAGGCTGAAGTGAGTTGATTCTACTCATGATTATGCAAAGAAGAGTGGTGACGTTTCTCTCTTATTTCAGTATTTCATTACCATGCAGGATATCATGCTCTTTTTAACTTGAATTTAGTGCATATAAATATTAGAATGAGTGTTAGCTTTGAGTGAGAAAACATATTTCTCTAGGGCAATGAAAATGTGCTATCAATTGTCTAATATGTCTAGTGTATTAAGATCTAGATATCCTCTCCCAGAACATTTTAAAAATAGTCTATCTCTCTCTCTCTCTCTCTCTCTCTCTCTCACACACACACACACACCTTTCTTTCACTATCAGAGTGGTAAGGTTGCCTCAGATTTACTGTTAGATACATTTTCATGAAAATATAACTTCTGTTTTCAGCAGTTTATCCATTCTTCTTCTTGGTCTTCACTTGAAGATACATTCTCCTTGTGAAATTTTAATTGTTTCTATAACACCTCTGTATTTTTTTATCTCACCCAAAGAAGGAAGTAGCTTTAGGTGAGAAATAAGCAGTAAAAACAGGTTGCTAGTGAGGGTAGGGCTTAGATTTCCTGGCCTCGTTTCTGATAAAGTTTAAAGGTGGAGGAGGAGAAAACATGATCAGTGGGTTAGCAGAGTGAACACTGGGTCATGTACACAGAATGGTGCTAATTGGTTCCAGAGCTTCACGAGCCAGAATGTGCGCTTCAGGCTCAAATCCAAAGTCATTCGTGTGACCACCGGCACTTACTGAATTCTGAACCTAGAGAATTTCATCTGTAGAAGGGGGATGATGATAGAATTATTCAAGGATTAAATAGAAATACCAGCAAAGATGACCAATATTCTTTTTAAGCACCTATAAAATATGTACTATTTTTCTCATTTTACTATTGAAGAACAAAGACTTAACAGAGATTAAGTAAGCTCACGACGCGGCTGAAAGGGGAGAGCTGCGTTTGAACTACCACATGTAGTGTGATGCCGCCATGTGTTTTCCAGAGTTAGCGATCGTATGTCAAGCATCCCTAATACTAAATCTGAAATGCTTCAAAATCCAAAACATTTTGAGTGCCAACATGAGGCCAAAATGGAACATTCTACGTTTGACTTTATGTGATGGGGTTGCAGTTAAAATGCTGTCAAAACATTCTTTAATGCATAAAAATTATTAATATATATATATATTATAAAATTGCCTTCTGGCTAATTTGTGTATATGAAACACAAATGAATTTTGTGTTTAGACTTGGGTCCCCTCCCCAAGATACCTCATTATGTATATGCAAATATTTTAAAATCTGAAAAAATCTGATATTTGAAACACTTCTGGTCCCAAGCATTTCAGACAAGGGATACTCAACCTGTATTATTATCATTGGACAGATTTCTCCCAAGAATAACATCTGAATTTTTTTCTAATTTGTCATTGTATTGGATGAAAGTTCAATGGTTCTTATTGAAATCAGAAAAACTTTCTGGTTGGAAAATATTTTCTGTAATGTAAAAAGTTGTGGGTAGATGAATTCTCTAAATGCCCAGTATTCAAGTATTTGATTACAGTATTCACAACTATTGGTGTCTCCTTATATAATTGTAATAGATACAAGTCAGTAATTTCACATATGAATTACCCTTGAATGACAGTTATTTATTTATTTATTTATGTTGCAGTTTGGCCGGGGCCCGGGTTCAAACTGGAAACCCTTGGTATATGGGGCCAGCTTCCCCCCCACTGAGCCACAGGTGCCGCCCACCACTGAATGACTTTTAGTTCTTTTAGCTGAAAGATTGAAAATTCTGTGTCTAAATATGGAGTCAGTGATATCTACTGAATTTTGTGTTAACTTTTTCATCTTAGATAAGGATTTTTAAAAGTACATCATTTCTTTTCATTAAAAAAAAAAGTGCTAGGGCCAGGTTTAGTAGTTCATGCCTTTAACTTAGCACTCCAGGAGGCTGAGGTGGGAGGATTGTTTGGGGTCAGGAGTTTGGGACCAGCCTGAGCAAGAAGTTTACAGTGAGCTATGATGACGCCACTGCTGTGACAGAGCAAGACTCTGTCTCAAAAAAGAAAAGAAGAAGCAGCAGCGTTGGGAAAGGCTAGAAACTCTAACTTGCTTTTCCCAGGGACATTCACTAACTGTGGCCTGTGCCCTCCTAGGGGAGCTGGTCCTTCTGATGAACATGCCTGCAGACAGCCCCGCAGATGAAGGACAGCACCTGCCCGATGGAAGGACAGCGACCCCCATCAGCACCTTCACCCAGCAGGACATCAACGAAGGCATCGTCTGGTACAGACACTCGGGAGCTCCAGCCCAGAGCGATGCCTTCCGCTTCCAGGTACCCCCTGCCTCCTGACGTTCCTGAAGTCTGATGAAAACCATCACTTATATAAACAACATAAGTAATTTTCTGCAGTTTCTCAGAACAAGTTTGGGGGAATTTCCTAAAAAATGCTGTTAGTTAATCTGTTAGTTCAGCTATATGGATATCTTCACAAGCAGAGTTGTCTATAGCAAAGGGATTTCTACATAATGACCAGAGTATATGGAATTTCTTCAAAAGGTAAAAATACCATAGGGAGGAAAAAAATCACACAATCATATTTGTGAATTTTCCTGGGACAGTTACCATCTTATAAAACCATGAACTTATAGCCAAACTCTGAGGGTCCAGGTATAAGTTCTGCCACTTAATTGCTATGAAACTTTGGGTAAAATACTTGGGAAAAACCCTTGTGCTTCATTTTTCTTGTCTGTGAAATAGAATTATTGTGAAGATTCGAGTGTGTGTACATGAGAGTGTGTATATGTAATATGGCATTTATAATACTGCCTATTACATGGTAAACACTACATAAGGATTTGTTGTTACCATTCATAAAAATTGGTCAAATACCATAACTGTAAAGAGACCTTGAATAAATTAAAGAACAAAAATTTATACTGGGTACATTCTTTGGTGATTATGAATATAATTAGAAATTGATATTAAAAAGGTAAACAAAATTCAAACCCTTTTAAATATTTAAAATGGTTCCTGAGTAATTAATAGGAAATTCTTTAAAGGAAATCAAAGCAGCAAACTGTTAAGAAATATTGGTGAGGAGGAAATCACTTATCAAAGCTTAAGTCATGTGGACAAAATTGTATTCAGAAGAAAATTGATGGCCTTAAGCTCTTATTATTGAACAAGAAAGCATAAAAGTAAATGGCCTAAATATTGAACTCAAGAAGCTAGAGAACCACAAGGGAAACCTAAGGAAAGCAAAAGGAAGAAATTAATAGAGGTAGGCAGAAGAATTGGCTAATTGTAAAATACTAGAAACGATACATGAATACAAAACTGGATTCTTTGAAAACAATAAAATTAGAAAAACATCTGGCAAGCACAGTTTGGACATAAAGAATTAAACAGAAATACAAAGAAATAAGGAATTATGGATGAGAAAGAATGTTTGAACATGAATACAGAGAAAAATATGGTAACGTGCCAGAAAAAAATATATATGTTTATGGTAATCAGCCAAAGCCGTGTCAGAGCCCCTCAGAGTCTAGGGCTTTCCCTTTGTCTAGGAATCCAGTTGGGATAAACTAACCCTGAGCGCTCACCTTGCTAAAATTATCATCCATTCTGCTTCTGATGCCTGCATGTACATCTTCATTGCCTGACTAATTTATATTGTTTAAAAGATGTGCTTTTCCAGAGAGCAGGTTGAGATAAATTTGGAAACCATTAAAATGAGGTTCTACTGAATGCATTGAACATCCAGCGAGTGAGCAGACACTGAGTGCCCTTTGCCCAAGTTAACTTTTCATTTTTAGCACCTGGGGCCTGCAGCAGTCACCAAAGAGTGAGTCAGAATGGAGGCAAAGACCTCAGTCAGGAGAATTCACCTCAGAGATTCTATCTCCTTAGAGGTCAGGATGAAGAATGTTGTCAATACAGAACATTGCCCCAGAAGGGCATTCTAAGACCCGCTCAAAATGACATTTGAGGCTTTTGCAACTTGGTCACTAAGTACTAAAAGTAAACAAAATAAAATAATAAAGAAAATAGTAAAAGTTACCAACTTAAAAAAAGAAGCTCACTAGAGTTTAATGTATCCAGATGAAGGCTGGGCACAATTCACACCTATAATCCTAGCACTGCTAGAGACTGAGGCAGGAGGATCCCTTGAGCTCTGGAGTTCGAGATCAGCCTAAGCAAGAGCAAGAACCTGTCTCTACTAAAAATAGAAAAATTAATGGAGTGTTGTAGTGGGTGCCTGTAGTCTCAACTATTTGGGAGTCTGAGGCAGACGGATTGCTTGAGCCCAGAAGATTGAGGTTGCTGTGAGCTAGGCTGATGCCATGACACTCTAGCCTGGGCAACAGAGTGAGACTATCTCAAAAAATAAATACATAAACACACACACACACACACACACACATATATCCAATTGAACATTATTACTTAGAAAGTGGTTCTCTTCGGAGAGCCTTCACACACTTTTCTCAAAATGTGTTTAGAACTCCTACTTAAATTTGCCTTCAAAGTGTGTCAAATCGTCTTTTAGAATATCCTCCGTAGTGAGAGGATTCTTATCCTTTGGAAGTGGATTAAAAAATATAACCAAATAGTCAAAAGTTATTCAGAATCAGGTCTGGTAAGAAAAAGAGTGATAATTATTTTTTGTTAAAATGGAGAATAATTATGAAGTAAGGAGCCCAGCCTTCTTATATAATTTGTGAACTCTATCTGAAAGCATTCCAAAAAATGCATTTTGAATACTGACAGCATCTTTATTGCAAATATGAAACATCTCTCTGGGATTATGTTCTCCTGACATAAAAGTTTCGGTGTGTTTGTTCCTAAAGTCTCACTGTTTTATGGGCTTACCTCCTACTTTGATTTGAAGTGACACAGGCACTATAGCTATGTATTAAAATAAACGGTTAGCAACTGTTCCAATTCATCATTTTAGTGTCCCTAAAGAATTTTAAACTAAAAAAAGATGCTGTTCCAATGATTCTTTTCTTTCTTCCCTTCTTTTTTCCCTTTAAAGCAGAAAGTGCACTATAATGAGTTACATGGATTTAATTCCGTTGTAATGTTGATGTGCTGTCACGAGCCATCAATTTGTCCCATCTGTTACTTTGTATGTAAGATTGGGGGTTGAGGTAATGCAAGTGGGATTAAGAAATAGAGCATGGCACAGTGAGAAGAAAGCCTGCACACCAGCAGTCAGGTCTGGTGTGGGAAGGAAGCCTGGTATATTGACACAGTCTCAGGGATTGTGGTTTCCACAGACTGATTCACTGGCAAGCAATATGACCACATTTCACCACCTGCCCGGCGTACTGTCCCTTCTTCATGAGACAGGAGAATATGGACACCTTGTAGACTCCCCCTTCCTAATTTCATAATGCTGCCAACTTGAGTCCTGTTGGTCAGGGGCAAGATCATGAAGCAGATTGACCTCGCTAAGTGCTGCCACTTACTGGTTTGTGACTTTGACATGCTGCTTAAACCTTTTGACCTTCAGTTTCCTCTTCTGTAAAAAAGGGGATACTATCTATTTTGTGAGTATTAAGATTACCTTTGAAAACTAGCAAGTACAGTGCTGAGCCCATGATAGGTGATCAGTGGAATAAGTTATTGGTAAAGATTATTTCTATCAATCTATTGCTTCTTTGAAAACAGGATTCTGAGACTTGATCTCAGGCACCTGAGATGATGAAGATAAGGCCAAAAAAGACAGTTTTTCTGGGTGTACATTTGCCACCTTTCTCAGAATTTATAGAACCTTACCCTTTTGTAAGGAATTAATGCAACTACACATGGCCATACGGGGGTTAGCAATTCTTGAGACAAGACTAAGGGGGAGTAAACAACAGAGAGAGGAGGGTTTATGGGAAACTCAGCACCTCTGATGGAAAGACAGGAAATGCATGAGAAAAGCATCATTTTTCAGTATTTTTAAAGCAGGAAGAAGTTGATTTTTATGACCACTACCCAAATTATAAATGTTATTAATCTTGCCATGCAATCATGAGGCTAAGTCATTTACTTGACATTTACCAGAGCTGAATAAAAATGAAAGAAATGGAATAAAATTATTATGTTACACACTCACAATAAGATAATATATAGCCATCAAAAATTATATTTTCAAGACTAATAACAAAATTTCATAGTATTGTTAAGTAAAAAAATTTAGAATACATAATTGTACATAAAATTTGATACATCTGCAAGAAAAAAGATTAAACTGAAATTCATCAATATATTAATCATCGTTGTTTCTAAGTAGTGAAATTCTAGAATATGTTTTATTTCTAATATTATACTTTCCTGTGTTTTCAGCATTGCCTAAAGTAATTATATATCTTTTGTATAATCATTAATAGATTATTCCTCAAATCTGAAAAGCAGAATGACAGTTGTAATGCAGGAGCATGTAGAATTCAAAGATGGTTTAAAGGGGAAAAAGTAAAAACAGGCACCAGTGTGCCCCGCCCACCAGAAGGTGAGAGACTGACCAGGCTGGCTTTGCTTTTCAGGTATCCAGTGCTGCAGATGTTCAAACCCGCCTGGAGAGCCGTGTATTCAACATCGCCATCCTACCGCAGACACCTGAAGCACAGAAACTCTCTCTGGCAGCATCTCTCCACATGACTGTGAGTTGAGTGGAAGGGCCTGTGGCTGCTATGTGCGGAGGCACCCGGCACACTGATGGGATTTGGTGAAGTGGCCAAAAGTGGGTTTATAGGTAGTAGACGCCTGGCCAGAACAACACACCCTCTGGAGCCAACAAGCCCCAGGCCTGTGAACACATTTCTCACTTGAAATAGAAAATTTCCAGAGGGAAAGTAAGGTTATGTGGAATCTGTCTTAACTTCCTATTCATTGCTGATGCCCTTTCTGTGTTATCCCAGACAGTCGCAGGGCCTCTGCACGAGTACTGAGAAGACATTTCAGGCTTATGTCCATGGAATGGACACCATCTAGGTATAATTGTTCAGCCAGCTATGGCACCACCTTGCTGGAGAAACTGTTACTCCACTTTTTAGACACCTGATTAGCAGCTTCCTGCTGCAAAAGCTTCCCAGAGAAGGTGCCTGAGAGCTGAATCCAGAAGATAAGTAGCAGTTGTCCTAGAGGAAACTCGGGAGCAAGTTGGGAAGGGGGACGTGATGGCAGAGGGCACTGCTCTGGGTAAAAAGAGCACATGGAAAGACTGACCGTGAGACAAAACTGAGGAAACGAGGAAGGCAGCACAGGCTTGGCGAGGATGAGGATGTAGGTCGTGGTGCTAGATCACAGAAGGCCTGTGGGCTGGGGAGCAGGAGTGTGGGTCTCAGGAAGATCTGGAGTAAGATATCAACTAAATTAGTACGTGAAGCTTAGTTCAGACAATCAGTAGCTCCACTGTAGCCCTCTCTCTGGGGGAGATCTAAGGCCAGGACCCCTCGTGCACACAAAGCCACAGCATGCAAGACCTTGTAAATTACCCACTGTGGGCCCACATTTTAGTTAGCGCCCACGTAATTATACTCCAAAGTAGTGCATCAGCCTAGAGCCACACAAAGAAAGCAGCTATAGTTTTAGAAATTATGGGGCTGGGGCATGATAGAGACATAAAGGGGAAAATAGAAAGTTTTTAATGAATAGCTGGTATCGGCATTTCTACTGTAAACCATAATTTAGAGAAGTCATAATTCAGCAGCACCGTAAAGTGTATAATTCATCACTCTGACGGGAGGAACTTGGATCAGAATTTTCTCTAAACTGTAAAGAAAAATGTGCACACACGTTCTTGCCAAATGCTAATGCAGGGTTATTTTGAGTTTAGAGGGAAAATGGGCCAGGAGCCATGAAGACATCGTGTTGTGCCCACTTTGCTGTGTGGACCTCTGAACAGGCTTTTCAAGTCACTTAACCATTAGGAGCTTACGTTGCATGTTTTCAAATTAGGTCTGTCCAGTTGAAATTCAGGATATCTTAAAGGTTAGTTGACTGTAAAATGTGATTAACCTACTTTTACATTTCTTAAAATATACACAGTTTATATATTTTTTGACATTAATTAGGGCCATTACCATAGGATATACTTATAATCTGGACAAAAACACATTCTCAATTCAGTAATTTAGACTCATCGAAGCCCACAATTTTTGCACATATTTGGTAAATATAATGTATTGTGAACACATGGTGATACCTATGTGGTATATTCATTTATGCAATAAAAGGTAGGAGTCGGCCTCCCTGTTCAGTTGGTCACTCCTGTGTAAACACTTTGGAGCCTCTAATTTAAGCCAACTGCTGTGAAAGACATTGGAGAGTCAATGACCCTAAAACACAGTCTGTGTTCTCAAGGAACATTGAGTCTAAAAGAGGAGCCAAGCGGATAGATACGCAAGGATGGTCCGGTGATAAATGCTACAGCGGAGCAGTGATGAGGAACAAAGGAGCACCTGACCCCACAGGGCACGGGAAAGGGCTGGGGACGGCTTCCTCCAGGAGGTGACCTGGGGCTCACCAGAGTTCAGGGTTCTCAAATGTAAGCCTGCATTAGAATCTCTATAGGGTTGGTTAAAACATGGAGTGCTAAAACCTACTCTAGGATTTTCTAATTCGGGACGTCGGGTGTCAGGCAAAAATTTACATGTCTGACAAGTTCCCAGGTGATGACCTTGGCTGCTTCTCAGATCACGACCTTGGAGAACCACTGATCTGGACTAAATTTGGGCAAATTGATCCCAGGTAAGAAAAGCAGAAGTTGAAAAAACAAGGACACAGAGAAACAAATGACATATTTGAGGAATTAAAAGTAGTTCAGCTGACTGGAGCATAAATCCCTAAGGGAAAAAGCAACAAGAAATGAGAGTTGGATCATAGAGGACCCTCAAGATAAGATGGAGTTTCCATTTTGTCCTGAAAGGCTGTTGAGGCAAGTAGGGTGTTGAAGGATTGGTAGCAAGAAAAGCCACAATCAGATTTTTAATGATTAGTTTAGGAAGATGGTTCTGCTATTCTGGGTAGAGAATACCCTGAATGAGCAAAAGACAGAAGATAAGTAGGCTGTTGCAGTCGCCTGGAGCAAGAACTGCCAACGGCATGAGCACCATGCAGCAGCGATAAGGATTAAGAGACATTTGCACACATGTGTCCATTGTAGCATTATTCATAACAGCCAAGAGGTGGGCCATCTACATGTCCATCAACAGATAAATGGACAAACTCAAACACACACGGCGTAATGTCATTCAGCCTTTAAAAACCAGCAAAAGTTGGCACCTGGTACAATATGAACGAATGAATGAACCTTGAGGACATTATACTAAGTGAAAAGGCCAGTCACAGAAAGCCAAATAATGCATGATGTTACTTATATGAGATATAAAGTAGAATGTAGTCAAGAAAAGTAGAAAGGAAGATGGTAGTTGCCAGGGCTGGGAGCAGAGGGAGAGAAGGGGGCTGTTCAGTGGGTGTAGAGCTTCACCATTGCAGCATGGAAAAGTTCTAGAACTCTGTTGTATGGCAATGTGCACATAGTTAATACTTAAAAATGGTTAAGATGGAAAGAAGGGAAGGCGGGAAGGGGAAGGCAAGGGAGAAGGAAGGAAGAAGGGTAGGGAAGGGAAGAAAAGAGAGAGCGAGAGAGAGAGAGAGAGAGAGAGAGAGAGAGAGAAAGGAAGGAAGGAAGAGAAGGCTGGGACAGATTTAGAGATGCAGTGGCTGTTAGGTAGGGGAGGAGGCGCGATGCTGGTTTCTGAGTGCGCACGCACACCACTCTCTGAGGTCCGGAGAGCATGATGAGTTCAGTGGGGATGTGCCCATAGCAGGTATGCAGGAGCAGATGGGTGAATTCAGGAGTGTGCATGGCAGGGAGCAGACTTTATAGGGCCTCATGGGGTGGTGAGGGACTTGGCTTTTATTTGGAGTCAAGTGGGAAGCCATTGCTTTGAGCAGGGCTCTAAGGTCTCCTGGAAAGGGATCCCTCTGGCTGCTGTGCTGAAGTAGGGTGAAGGAGAGGCACGAGAGCAGTTAGGAGGCCAGGAGGTGACCCGGGGAGACCCTGGCTCCCAGCAGAGTGGCTGCAGTTGGATTCGGGGTCTGTGGGACAGATACAGGAGGGCCGCCCAGAATGTGTCCAACCCCTGTGGATGCTATCTTTCATAGTACATGGCTGGACACTTTAGAAACAGCCCTCACATTGGTTGAAAAGTGTCTTTCATAATGATTTCCATGAAGTTTAATCCCTTACTACTTACTATGTTTAACTGATAAATATTGAACATTCAAAATAGCCAATATTAAAATTGATTATGCTTTGATATATCTCAGCCTCAATATTGCTTCCCTCACAGAATTAAGTTCTTTTTCTACCCAGTGTCTACTTCCATTAGTAGAGAAATAGTATCAATAAATTCCAAAATGGACTATCTGTTATCCTAGCTAGAGCATATCAATAGTTCCCTTTCCATAGTCCCACGTCCATGGTAATTTCTCTCTTCTTAATCACTTGATTCTTCTGAGCACATCTAGATTTCTAAAAATATCCCATGATACTCTGAGAATTTGCAATTATTATGGTGGTTTTGAGATTAAAATGTGGCAAACCGAACAAGGCCCCATGCCTGTCCCTTTTCTCTGTGTCTCTGTACGTGTGTGTAGGTATGTACGTGTGTGTAGGTATGTGCGCGTGTGTGACTGACACCGCGTACTGGGCATATGTATTTAGTTTGCTGTCCTTACTTGTTGCATTTTAGAGAGCTCAGCTGCTTGTTATTTGCCGTTCTAATTCTCCTTGCTCATTACATTCCAGACTTGAGCAAGGGGCTGAAATATGACTCTTCCCTGCTGGGGGATTGTCCTAACCTGCAGATTCTGCCTCTCCCCAGGACAAGTATGCCTTGGGGCAATTAGAAAGCAACTGCAACCTTCAATCTTTTCATGGTTAAAAGGAAGAACACCACGCCCTCCTCCACCAGCTTGACTGTGCCCTGCTTAATCCTTTCCTAAATGGGGAAATTCCTTCCGAAAGAGGCAAAGCTTCAAAGAGCAGGAGAAGGTAGCAGACTCTACCCACCTGCAGGGTCAGTTAGGGAGAGCCTGCAATGAGCTGGATACTTTTGTTCTGTCTTAGAACAGCACATGTGACCCAGGCAAGGGGCCCATGCTCAAACTAGTTTTCCCCTTTTTCCTCTGTACACTGTGTTTTTGCCGCTGTCCCCAACCCACTCTCAAGCCTAGTCAAGTATGGAGGCTGAATCTCTGTTTCTATTTTTTGAGCATGGCCACTATTAGTGAGTCATGGATAGACACAGGTGCGTGGATAGGAAAAGCTTCATATACATCAGCCTCTGATTAATGTGACTGTTCATTGGGTCATGAAAGGTGGGGGAGAAATGCGACGTCCAGTCCCTTTGAACAGCATGATGGGGACAGGGAAGTGTTAGCTATTTGTGTGCTTTCGTAAGCAAATTGCTCTTAGATCTCCCAGTCCAAATGATGAGCCTCTTTTGATATTTGAGGTGGTTTATCTTTAGCCCAAAAATCAGAAAGCATCCCCCTTCACAAAGCTGCGGGGACAGAGGTAATACCTCTTAGGGCCAAGACTTGAATTTCTCTGTTGGGCTGTTAGAATTCTTGCCAAGCTGAGCCCATGGAGTGAGAGGAGCCAGCTGGGAGCAGCAGGGTAGGAGAATAGCCAGGTAAGACGCCTCATCTTCTGCGTAAGGAAATCAGGGGCCCTCTGCCCCTCCCCACAGCATGCACTGACATAACTCTGGACACAGGAGTTAGGGAGGAGCAAAGCCAGGGCACAGGGAATCTGAAAAGGGCTCTGTGACCCTGTGAGGTTCCTGAGGCTGGGACAGATCCGCAGTGCAAGAGACCACATCCTTGCTCCCATAGGGTTGGTTAAGACACGGACTGTGATTCATTTAAAAGCCCAGAGTGAATTTTTTTTTTATTCTCCTAGGATTTGTCTTTGCCTCTGGCTTTTGTTTTCATCACACCATTTTCTTCTTCTTCCTTCTTAACTCTGCTTAGGCTCGAGAAGACAGCCTGACTGTCATTCAGCCTCCTTCCCTATCCTTTGTGAATTCTGAGAGGCCCAGTGGAAAGATTATTTACAACATCACCCTCCCTCTGCACCCAAGCCAAGGTAAGATGTGAGAAATGATCCTTTTAGTGATGCTGCTGTCGTTTAGCTGTTAACCAGTCTTAACAGCTCTGGAATTTGTCTGCTTGTATACACACTGATATTTGTTGAGGTTTTAAGGAATAACAGTTATTCATGCCCCTGGCTCTTGTCCTCTAGTTTAGAACTAAGAGGGAGAGACAGACTGTGGTCAGGTAGAGGATGACCGTGTTGGCTTTGGCACCAATAGAGCTTACTAGAGAATGTGCTATTACCGACCCAGCCCTTCCTCCACGCACTGGCAGAACCGGACAGATACAGGCATTGTCTGTAGGACAGAGCCTGTCCTGGTGAGGTTACAGTACGCAAATAGACCAGAATAAGCATGGACTAAGGATAAGGAGGTCTGCCAGACAGCACAAAGGGGGCCGAGCCACACGTACTCAGCTTTTCCAGTTTGAGTAAATTACTCCCCCTGCCCTAGAGAGACATGGGACCATGGAGCTGCCGGCAGAGGAGAGGTCCCCAGCCATCCATCCCCAGCCTCTGGATCTCTTTCTTACCTATGTACTTAACTAATAAGTCTGTGCCCAACGGAAGTGTGGCTCTTCCTCACAGAAAGGAGGGTTGCTTCTAGTGAGATAGTTCTGCTCCTGCTTCTGAGACCGTTCTCCAAGAACAGCCACTGTCCCAGATGGAAGCCTCTCATGTGATCAAGTTCCCAGGGAAAAAGTCTAAAAATTAAAATCTGGCCGGATGCTGTGGCTCATGTTTGTAATCCCAGCACTCTGGGGGGCAAAGGTGGGAGGATTCCTTGACTCAGGAATTTGAGACCAGCCTAAGGAAAAGTGAGACTTTGTCTTTACTAAAAATAGAAAAAAACATCCAATCATTGTGGTAGGAGCTTGTAGTCTCTGCTCCTCAGGAGGCTGAAGCAGGAGGATCACTTGAGCCCAAGAGTTTGAGGTTGCTATGAGCTAGGCTGATGCCATAGTATTCTAGCCTAGGCAATAGAGTGAGGCTGTCTTAAAAAAAAAATTAAATTCTATTACCCTTTAAAAAAAGTCCAAAGAAGGTGCCTGTGGCTCAGGTGGCTAAGGCACCAGCCACATATACCTAAGGTGGCGGGTTCGAATCCAGCCTGGGCCTGCCAAACAACAATGATGGCTGCAACCAAAAAATAGCCAGGCGTTGTGGTGGGCGCCTGTAGTCCCAGCTACTTGGAAGGTGGAGACAGGAGACTCACTTGAGCCCAGGAGATGGAGGTTGCTGTGAGCTGTGATGCCATGGGCACTCTACCCAGGGTGACAGCTTGAGGCTCTGTCTCAAAAAAAAAAAAAAAAAAAAAAGTCCAAAGAAATTAAAAGGCTGAAAGTCGTCCTTCTCCCTTTTTAATCTGCTAAGTCATAGCTAGGGGTTCTCCCCACATTGCCAGGGTTGACACTGTCACAGCCACAGCCTGGGCTGTACTCTGCAGGGTGACTATCGGTGTCTCAGCTCTGCAGACAGTAAAGTGGCTCAGTACCACACCTCAGGTGGGCCCTCCTTTTAAAGAGTGAATAGGATATAAAAGCAATCATGGCATTAGTTCTGAAACTGAACGACTTAGAAGTAATAAGCAAATCTGGAGCCCCTGAGGCATTTATCCCAGGCAGAGTGATAATGGCAAATCCAGTTCTTAGAGTAACCAAGATCAACATTCCTCTTGCCAAAGACCATTGCAGACACTAAGGAGTTTCTGAAGGAAAGAGGGTAGATTGAGAAAAATATCTCTTCAGCCTCACCCTGAGACTACTCTGTATCAGTTTCTCGGGGACCTTGACCTTGAGTGAAACCCAGTTGAGAGACCCTCATGATTACGATAACAGGTCTATGACTTTTAGAAAATTACCTGGTCTGGGATGAGACTGAGGCTGCAGGTCGCACTCTACTGTGGTTTATTGTTTATGAATCTTAGTCAACCTGCTATCTGGGTTTCAGATCTGCCCTTTTCTTGAATAATCAGGGAATAATATCCAAGAGCAACCTGAGAACCATTGTTCCTGACAGATGAAAGACTCCACCAGCAAGAAGGGCAGGCTCTGTGGCCCCGCCACTCGGCCAGCCATGAGAATCACTGTGATGTTCACACCGAGTCTCTTCCCCCAGGCATCATCGAGCACAGGGACCGGCCTCGCTATCCCATCCGGTATTTCACACAGGAGGATGTTAACCAGGGCAAAATCATGTACCGCCCTCCCCCAGCTGCCCCCCACCTCCAGGAGCTCATGGCCTTCTCCTTCGCCGGTAAAGTCCTTTCTCGTGTCTGCCTCAAGGCACCCAGCTGCTGTGTGTGGATTGTCATGGCAGGCTCACCCTAATGCTTCCTGCAGTCCTTCCCAGCAGTTTGGTGATACCACATCATAGCTATTCAAAATAGCTCGAGACCTGTCGACCAGGGTAGAGCTTGGGCTCGGTCCCATCTTTGTCTTTTTACCTGATTATGCATATAGGCATACTTTCAAAAAATGTCTATTTTGTGCCTCCTATGTGCCAATCACTGAGGGAGGCCTTAGAGATGTCATGGTGAAAAAGGGAGGTATGGATCCTATTCGTGGTGAGTTTGGGGATTTGATAAATTATCCCAGTAATGAATGTTTAATTGCAGACTGAGACAAAAGCTGTGAAAAGGAGCAAGAATGTTCAGTGGTAAAGTTAAACATAACCAGACGGACCTAGCCCTGGGGCTCAGTGGAGGCTGCCAAGTGATGGCTGGGGGAGCACACCATGGCCTCAGTTGGCCATTGATGTGGAGGGTTAAGCAGATCAAGCATGAGGCCGTTGGCAGAGGCCGAAGCCAGGCCTTGCTTGCCCTGGAAGCCTGTGAAGATTGAGGTCTTTAGCCCAGGAACAAGAGGGACCTGGTGTGCATGGCTTTCATAAGGAGCTCTTTGACTGCAGTGATATGAACAGGCCTGGTGAGGAGGCTGGAGTGGACGAGCATGTGGACGAGGGAGGTCGGTGAGAAGGGTCTTGTAGTACCTCAGGGAAGGTGCATGTAGGAATGGAGGATTCAGGCACCCTTTGGGGGATTAAAATCAGCATTAGGCCAGGCACAGTTGCTCACATCTGTAATCCCAGCACTTCGGGAGGCCACAGGGAGAGGATTGTTTGAGGCCAGGAGGTCAAGATCAGCCTGGGCAACATAGTGAGATCCTATCTCTACAAAAAACTAAGAACTTAACTGGGTGTAGTGATGTGGCCTGCAGTCCAAGCCACTCATGAGGCTGAGGCAGGAGGATCTCTTAGCCCAGGGGTTTGAGGGTTGCTGTGAGCTCTGATCCTACCACTGCCCTGTAGCCTGGGCAGGAGAGTAAGACCCCATTTCTGAGGGGAAAAAATTTTTTAAATAAATAAATAAAACTCAGATTTGATAGAAGACAGCTTTTTAAAGGAAGAGAAGACTGAAAGGATGGATAACTGAGTTTCTCACTACAGCTGGTCTATGCCCTTCCACTAAGCCCTAATGACCTTGACTTTGCTACCCTTATATCTTTTCTGATCCAGTAAGAGATCATTCTGGGTTGACCAGGAAGCAGGGGTTTTGAATCCTTACTGCTAAATATTTGCATGTCTTGAAGTATTCTAAAAATCTTGGAATCTGTTACAAGGGTACAAGTGAATCTTTCTAAAAGCAGAGTATGAAGGTTTTAACTCAATAACTAAGAAAATGACATGAAGGTTATGTTAACCAGTTGGATGAGAGTATTTCAAAATGTGTATGAAAACAGCACACTGTACCCCATGATTGCATTAATGTACACAGTTATGCTATAAGAAATAAAAAATAAAATAAAATAAAAAGTTAAAAAAAAAAGAATTTTAAGGTATAGGTACCACATCACACCATAAATGTAGGGAATTATTTTTATAATAATGGCTTTATTTATACAGAACAGCTGATGATTTCTTATGGTAAGTTGAACATGGATTAAATAATCTTAGAGTTACTATTTTTATTGTGGTAAACATTTAAAGTGATATTTGCCATTATTTATTATACAAGTAATCATCCAGAAAGTGGTTAACCCTTCAATTAGATTGAAACTCTCGAAGGGCAGGGATAAGCTTCTTCTCTACAGAGTATCTCCAGTGTTTAGTAAATGGGTAGCTAATAGCCTGTGAAAATGTTCATGGTTCTCTAACCCCTTCATTACAAGACCTACTTTGCAAGAAACACAGGATATCCTGGGATTAGAGGGAAAGAAAACATGTCAGCCATGGTTGCAGTAATTTCCATACGATATTCACCTGAGCTCCTAGAGCCACTTTAGAGAGAGCGGAGTCCTATCCTGTATAATCCTTGGAATAAATCTCTTACACAGTTACAAGGTGTAAATCAGCATCCCAGCATCACTCAACTCCACAATGGCATTGACCCACCTGAACGCCTTGTCAGTGATATACAACATCACCCACATTCCCTGCTGTGTAGGATTCTATGTACTGATAAAATGGGTCTGAATGAATGTGTTGTAAATCACTCTAACTGCTGTGATGTAAAATTATTCCACTATGTGGTTCTTTTGGCTGCTTAAAATTAATGCTGCTCCCATTAAATTCAATATAACATTAGCAAATGACCTGGTGATCTTTTCTCAAACGAGAATAATTGAGATTAAAGCAGCCTTTCCCTTCCCGACCTTTGCCTTGTATTTTGCACCTGCCCATCCATCTCTGGCAGCAGAATGTTGAGTACACTGATTTTTCTCTCTCACTCTTACAGGTCTCCCAGAATCAGTAAAATTCCACTTCACAGGTAAAGACTAATCAGAATTTTATTAGCAAATGGAATTTTTTCCTTCCTTATTAGTTCTTTGTTTTTTGCTCTCCTTATTGTTACTTTTTGCTATTATCTGAGAACTACTTAACAGTTGGGTAATTTTTCTTCTAAGATAGTGGTTCTCAACCTATGGGTTGCGACCCCCAGGAACTGTATTAAAGGGCTGCGGCATTAGGAAGGTTGAGAACCACTGTTCTAAAACAAGTTTCTTCTAAAACAATCAGATGATGAGTTAAGTAACTATAGCTTAACTTTGTATTCACAGAAAAAAATAATCTGCCGAGGAGGCTAAGGATTAATTTTAAGCCCCGTTTCAACTTGTCCTATTATGTATTAAAGAGGTAATAGAGGGTAAGATCTTAGACTCTGAATCCAGATGGCCTAGGGTTCAGCTTACTCTGGGGAAGTTTCTTAACCTCTTTATGCCTGAATGCCTCATCCATAAGTGGGGATAATAATAATATATATGAAGCTTCCAGAACAATGATTAGGACATAATCAACTGTGTATTATACTGAGCTAATGAATAGTGGTTGTGTAGAGCCTTAAATAGAGCCATTCATTGAATCGCTTGCTAATGGAGGGAAAAGCCTTATGACCTAGAAAATCAGTTGAGAATGTGTGTATAGATCTCACCATTCTGCTTTTAGTACATAATAGAATAGAAGCTGAGTGATAGTCAGCAAAAGCAGGGTCAGAACTGGCTTTTATGCTGGGCCATGGTGGGATAAGTTTCTTGTCCAAGTCCCCAGTGAGGGGGACTGACCATAACAAGCCTCCTTAAATAGCTATTTAGGTGGGATTGACTATTCCATTACAATTGACTATCCGTGTGTCCTGTTATGTTTCAAGAGGGAACAATCTTGGTGGGAGAGAAGCACCCCTTTTAAGCCCCTAGGCCCTCCTTTCTTCTTTGAAGATTAAAAATCACACTTGGAGCAACAGTAAATTCCAACGTGTGTCCCTGGTGATACAAACCCTGTATCTGTTCATTTCTAGTGGCAAGCCTCTCGGTAACGCAAAGAATCAGTAAGAGTATAGAACAGGTTTTTACATTTCATAAAACGGTTTGTGATAAAATTTATCTTATTTAATTCTTATAACCCTATTGTAAGGACAGGTATTATCTTCAGCATTTTAAAGCTGAGATCACTGAGAGTCATTAAGAGTAAAGATCTGCTCAGGCCTCACCGCTGCTGAACAGTAGAACCAGGATTTTTAATACAGGTGTCTGAATCCAAGTATGGGATAGTTTAGTCTGCTGTGCATGAGTGTTGATCATGAAAAACACTGTCCTGGTAATACTCCAGTTTGGTTTCCAAGCCCCATCTCTGAGCTGGAAGCTGAGTAGGGGAAGGGTTAACAACCGTCTTCTCCAGGACTTTAAGTTCAATGAGCCTTTAGCCTGTTATACAGAGGAGAGGGAACAGACCTTGGACTGACCTTAAATTATCTTCTTTCTGCCCAAGTTTCCTGTTTTTTGCAACTATAACTTGAACCCAAGAAGAAGAAAGACCTTTTCAGTCTGGTAGTTGGGAAGCCATCTCCTTTAGGAGAGTTTAGTTCAATTTTATATTGGACACATAATGAACTAAGACAGGAAAAGTCCAAGCCCCCTGACAGGAGTCCACAGAATGAGAACAGCCCATTTTGGTTAATCAGCTAAGATGAGGAGAAAAGCCAATGTTCCCAACCTGGCCGCCTTCTAGACAAACACAGCTCTGCAGAGCAGCACTGAGCGGGGAGCACACGGCCGGCCAATGGTGCCCAGAGGCGTTGGACCCAGACAGGCAGTTTGTTTCTCAGAGAAATTTGAGACCTTGCTTACCAAGAGGGCTAGACATGTAATTGCTAACATTGCAATCACAAGTTCTTATGTTAGCTAGTGAAACCCTACCCACAAGTGGTATGTTTTCTTCTTATGTAATGTGTACCAGAAGATAGCTTTCTTCCACTTGTATACAGAGGATGTGCAAGGTGTGTTCCTTGGTCACTGAACAGTGTGTGACGAGACCAAAGCCCTTCAAGTTTTAGGGCCTTCCCTCCCTTCCTCTGTAAAATAAGGATGTTAAAGCCTCTTGAAACTTCCTCTCTGCTATGTACTGAATGTCCCTTCTAGAACTCGTGTTTACTTTCAATGTGACAGTATTGTGAGACGGGCCTTTAAGAGTGATCAGAACATATGTGGGTTTGGTCCTTATGAATGGAGTGACCTGTTCATGGCTTAGTGGATTGATGGGTTATTCTGGGAGAAGAGCTTGGTGGCTTTAGAAGAGGAAGACAGACCTGAGACAGCATGTGAGCATGTTCAGCGCCCTCACCATGGGCCCTAAGCCACCCCAGGGCTCTTCAGAGAGTCACCACTGGCAAGAAAGCCCTCACCAGATATGCCCCCTTGACCTTGGACTTTTCAGCCTCCATAACTGTAAAGAATTAATTTCTTTTCTTGTAAATTACCCAGTTTCAGGTATTCTGTTATAAGCAAAGACAAAGACATTCCCACTTAGGAAAAAAAAAAAAAAAACTAATGTGAAGAAAAAATTTTTTTAAAGGAATTTTCTAATCATTTATTTCTTAGATTCCAGTAACCTCAGAGCAGGGGTCCTCAAACTTTTTAAATAGAGGGCCAGTTCACTGTCCCTTAGACTGCTGGAGGGCCGGCCTGCAGGCCCCGGGATGAGTTGGCTGCTAAGCAGGACAGGCAGTGGCAGCAAAAACACCCTGCAGGCCGGATAAATGTCCTAGGCAAGCCGCATGTGGCCCGTAGGCCATAGTTTGAGGATACCTGCCTCAGAGAATCCTCAATCTAATAAAATTTAGGGAAAAGTTTGTATATTTATTGCCAAATTCTCAAAATTTAGAATCATCTGTTCCTATCTTGGGTGATCCAGAGAAAAGGAGATGAAACATAAACAAAGAAGCAGTGACCGTGATGTTGGCACTTGACTGACTGAGCAGAACCGTAACACCTTCATTCTCACACGGATGTCTTCTCACCTTGAGTGGGGCTGTTCTTGCACTTCCTAGGACATGAAGTGTGTCTTAAAATCTAGCCATATGTTGCAGATCTGCCTCAAGGAAAAGACAAAAATCTAAAACCTGAAGTGAGTTGTTACTAGGGGGCACCAAGCAAAGCTGTATTTAGTTTAAGAGGAGGTGAGATTCCTGCTGACTTGTTCCTAAGTCCAGAAGAAAGTGAGGAAGGATTAGCAGTCCCGGTTTTCTCAGTAGCCACTACCATGTTTCCCCAAAAATAAGACAGTCTTATATTTATTTTTTCCTCAAGAAGACACACTAGGGCTTATTTTCAGGGGATGTCTTTTTTTATTAAGTATAATACAACAATCTACATGTATTCAAATACAGTTACGTCCTCTTCTTCTGGAACCTGACAGGCGGAGCTGACCTTATTGGTGGGGTTGGTGCTAGTGATGCGTGAACTCCTTTCCCCCAGCTGTTTGCACGTGCGCAATCGGTTGCCTGCAATTGCGGTTACCACACACGCACCCGTGCAAGTGCGAATGGCTCAGAGAAAGGAGCTGTGGCAGGTAAAAGGTATTCCAGTCTTCCTTACCTCTCTGCTCTGAAATACAGGGCGTGGCTATGCAGATACACTGCATAGCCACACCCATTACTTGGTCTTATTATTGGGGTAGGGCTTATATTTAACAATTGCATAGAAATCCTACTAGGGCTTAATTTTTGGGTAGGTCTTATTTTCAGGGAAACATGGGACAGATAAACACATCGATGACAGGATGGCACAGATATCCCTCCAACTTGGCTTCTGGAGAAAGGAGGGGGGGTGTGGCAATAAGAACAGGGGTCAGGAGCTCTGCCGTCATTCCCTCAGGAGGTCAGCAGTCACTCGGATGTCAGAAAATGCAGGCAAATAAACTCTTTAGGTCCCTGTTTTGATCTCAAAGCTGCCTTTTATTTATGGTATTTTGCATAATGACCAGGTAAAAAATGGATCTGCTTACATCCAAACTAATGCCATTAGGGACATTTGGATGGATATTGTCCTTCTAAAAACTCCTAATGAAACATAGAGGTATCATTTCTAAAAGAGAGCTCATGAAAGGAAATATTTCTCTGGAAAACTAAGGAAGTGAATTGAGTCAAAAAATACTCCCCGAAATACCGTCTTGACCAGCATCATCTGAGGACACAGATTTCCTGTCCCCTTCGTTTCCACTGTCGATTGTCACGATCACCTTATTGTGAAAGCAGCCTCATACAATAATGTATTGTGGTGGCCCTTCTCCTTTTTCTTATCCATAGAAAGAACTTTGTTAGAATAGCTCATAGCATCCTTCTTGCTTGCTTACTTTTTCTAATTTGTAAATATCTCTTCTAAGTGTTCAGGTAATCTAAAAACACCTCTGGTTGCATAATTGTGGTCAACCTGAAGCTGACCAGTCCATAAGTGATTCATATGTGTGTGTGTGTGTGTGTGTTTACCCTTTCTAGTTTCAGATGGAGAGCACACAAGTCCAGAGAGGGCTCTCACCATTCATTTACTTCCCGCTGACCGGCAGCTGCCAACGTTCCAAGTCACAGCTCCACTGGTGGAGGTCAGCCCGGGAGGCAGAGCTTCCATAGGTAAGAACAGGGAGCCAGAAAGAGACATGGCCTTGAAAACAGGACCCTACTTCTGCAGCTGTCCCTCTTCACACCTCTTGATGGTTGCCAAGGAGCAGAGACCTCTAGAAGTTGTATGCGTTCGCACCTACATCCTTCCTTCCAAAGCCCATTTCCCCGCAAATAGAAGCAGCACGGAGAGAAGGAAATGACGCCTTCCACGGCCAACGCCCAGTGGTGGAACACAACACAGGATTTATTTTCCAGCCTCCAAGAGTTAGATCTGCTGCCATCACTAAAATATGAAGTAACAGAGAGCAGAGAGGGGACTATGGAAGGCAGCAGGCCTTAATGACTGCTCTTATTTCTGTTTAGAAAGGGACGAGTAGTGGGAGAAATGACAGATCACAGTAACCATCAGAAGTTGTGAAGAGCCAGAGCCCGCCCTGTTACTTTACACCATTTTATTTACTTGTTAACATACTTAACTTCTCTTTAGCAGTTTATTCTTTTACCAAGAACTTTTATTAATAAGCAGTAGATGCTGTGATTTTGTTGGGTGTGGACTATAGATCCTATTCAGTTACCTCTTGTGGGTAACAATTATCAAAACAAAACATGTCGTGTACAAATCCAACCATCACTTCCTCCTGACACCTTTCACTTTTATGACGTCCATCACAGCCGTCATTAAACTTGGCTCTTCTACAGATTCAGGAAAATAAGGGAGAAAAAACCACGAAAAGGATAAACCATTTATGGGAGTATTTTCTAGAAGGAAATCTATCCCAGCTGCTTAGGACTGACCTACTTGTTAGCGTCCTCTATGCACACCCTCATTTATATGGAAGAGAAAAGGTGTTCTGAATTCAGAGCTACCTACTTGTAAGTGAACCTTTAGAAGAAGCTACTTAGAATTTGGAAATGGACTGTACTGTCAATTTTCACTCTTTTGTGCTTGACTGGAATTAATTGGCACTTTCTGAGTACCCATGGCATGGCTGCCAGCCTGGCCTGTGGCTATGTATAACAGGTAGATATACAGTTTTTTAACATACCTGTTCTCTTTCACTAAGCCTTATTTTCCTCACTGCAGGACTTCAGCTGGTAGCAAGAGATGCCGAGACAGCACGTGAAGAACTCCTCTTTGAGCTCCGGAGACCTCCCCAGCACGGTGCACTCCTTAAGGATACACCTGGGTTCCAGAGGCCCCTGGCTGCAGGTATCTACACACTCCATCACCGCCCTGCTCGAAGGACTTTTTGCTCTATAGTCTGTTTTATGTGTTTTAGACAAGAAGAAAGTCTCTTTGTGGGACTAGCTCTTAGAGGAGATACTTCCTTTTGTATATAGTTCATGGTCTTGGTCTTGATTTTTGAAACCTCTTCATCTGCCCCCTCCCACCCCCTACCCTCCACCTTTCCCTGTCCCTATCTTAGAGACTGTGAACATTTTTCCTTAAATTACAGGTTAAATAGATGGATTTCTGAAACTTAGGGTTAATGCATTTAAAACAACACCTTACAGCTGTGGTCCCCAACGCCCAGGCCACAGACCCGGCCTGGTGTGGGTCCAGTTTGGGTCTGTGGCCTGTTAGGAAACAGGCCACACAGCAGAAAAAGAGTGGTGGGGGGGCAAGGGAAGCATCATCTGTGTTTCTAGCCGTTCCCCAGCACTCACATCACCCCCTGAGCTCTGCCTCCTGCCAGATCAGCAGCGGCATCCGATTCTCACAGGAACACCTGTGAGAGATCTAGGCTGCAAGCTCCTTATGAGAACCTAATGCCCCCTCTTCCATGAAACTGGACCCTGGTGTCAAAAGGTTGGGGACTGTAGCTGTACGGGGTATCAGCTGCCACCTTCCTATAGTTTGTTCATGGAAATGAATTTGTTGGCTTTAATCTGTATGTGAATTGCCATGATATTTTTAGCACTAATACATATATTTTCATGCACTAAAAAAAGGGAACACACTTTTGAAGTATTATCTATGCAGCATAACAGTGTGGTAATAGGACCAGTTTTCCCAACTAATATTTACTGTGCTTTCTCTGATTATAAAAAGTCCTACATATTTAAGATACAAAAAAAAAAAAAAAAACAGAAAGAACACAACTAAATGTAAATTTTTTAGTTGTCAGCCCTTACAGGGTATCAAGTAACTGTTATCCTTTTCAGAGTCGTCACCTCAGGATGCTGTCTCTTATTCTAACAGTCTGTACTTTCTCAAAACCTTTGTATGAACCATTTTAGAGATGTAGTAATATACTGTATATTGCTGGGGGGAAAATCTTTTGCTTTTGAAAGTAGATGGAATTTTTAAGAACAACCAATGGGCATTTGGGAGTCACAAAGTTAGACTTTCAAAAATTTACTGAACAAAAGAAGTGTCGTTAGAATAGATTTGAAACATGCCCAGGGAGCTACTTTAGAAACCTAACAGTCATTGCCCAGTTTCTTTCACATTGTGTTTAACCTACATTTGTGCAATTAATGTATAAGATCTAAAGATGTTTGTCAAAAGTTTGATTACCCTTTTATGGTCACTATACCACTAACATCAGTAAAAAACCCTAACACACTGCTGAAAATAAAAGGCTTAGACGAGAAGTACAGCAAATGAGTAAATTCTTTCTTCTCATTACATAACGCCAATTATTAGGGCCAAAGATCTATCAGAAGATAGGGTTGAATGTAACATCCAAGAAGAGCAATTTCTCAGCTGCCTTTTATGGAATCATTAGGGCTCACAGCACCAAGAGGCATTTCTCATAAATAGGGTTCCATGATAACTTTGAGAAACTTTTATAATTGTGTGCTGGAAAGTTTATAGTTCCTGGTCCTGCGGCTTTAAAAAATTGCATTTTAAAGTTTATTTCATTTTTCCCGAGAGTGTCTAACCTCAAAACTTTTTTCACACAATACCTATTAAATCTATCACAAATTAGTACTCTAGGCTACATAGTTTGGATTTCATACTTCAACTATATTTTCCAAATTTTAATTTTAAAAATCTTATGCCTCCAATTAAAACAAAGACCTCTTAGAGGTTCATCAAACACAATTTATTATCTTAAGTGTTATGAGCTAATCACCCTCATTCAAGGGTGTTGTAAAGGGAATCCTATATTGAGTGGATAGTTGAATTAATTAGCTTATAACTCCCAGAGTCTCTGATCCTACATGTAGCTTGAAATCCTGAAGACAAAGTGCTGTGTACAGGAAAAGCATTATCCCCAGAGGCATATGGTTCTGCAACGTGTTTTATTCCTGGAAGGTGACACTTTCACCTATGAGGATATGGAGAAGAATGCCCTGCAGTATGTCCACGACGGTTCCTCTGCGCGGGAAGACAGCATGGAGCTCTCCATCACAGACGGCATCACAGTGACGGCGCTAGAAGTGACGGTGCAGGTGTCACGGTCAGAGAGCCCGGGGCCTCAGCTGGCTGCCGGCTGCCCCCTGAGCATCGTGGTCGCTAGCAAAGGGACAGCCGTGCTCACCAGGTCCCACCTGGCATACGTGGTGAGTCCTGTTTTTGTTTCTGTCCTCCACTGCGCCTTCTATAGGACTAACCAGAAAGCAGCGCCAAGCTGGGTTGGGGGGTGGCAGATATTTGGCCATGTAAGGAGGCTTTTTCTCAACTTGCCTGCACTTCTGTTCTTAGAACTGGTTCCACTGTTTATCCTGGCTTCTCCCGGCGCCTCATGAACAGAAGCAAATGAACAAAACTTTGATGAAAACACAGGGGATGTGTGAAGGGATGGATAGTTGTCACAGGAAACAGTCAGCAAAGCCCAAGTCCCCTTTGTTTAAGTTCTATCCATTATGTTTCCAATGAGAATTTTAGAAAAAGAGCATTTTAGAGCTCACCCTGTCCATAAGTAACAGTGGGCCCCAAGAGGAAGCCCACAGTCCATCCATGTCAGACTCCAGTCTCCTCCAGATTAAATGACAGCCTGCCCTGTGGCAGTGCTTCTCTGCCAGAGTTCCACGCACAAATACTAACTCACCTTCCCTCTCATGCCCCAAGAGAAGGGTGTGGTGGGAGGCCACAGGAAGGATTAGGGTCCAGAGTTTTTCCCCTAGTCTGGCCCTAACTTGATAAGTGATCCTGGGTAATTAAACTTATCATCCTTCTTTGATTCTACCTCTGGAGCTAAGGATAATAAAGATAATTAATTTTTAGTTTGTGGGTATGTTTGTTGTAAACAGATATGTATTCTCTTTGTAAACACAATAATGAGTAGTTTTCACAATGCCTTGAAAGGAAGAGTGATCATCTGAATGGTATGCTTAGTATGGAATTTTTCTTTGACTACTTAGGAAATTGCAACCAATGGTCTGGACTGCTTTTTTTTTCCTTCTAAACACTGTATAGTTTTGAGTAATCATTTTCTGGGCTAAAGAATTTCCCTATCAAATGTAGTTCTGAATAGTGGCATGTAAGATAAAGCGATGGCCTGGGAACAATCGCTTTTGCACAGATTTTCCCCTCAAATGGTCTCTTCTTAAATTATGAGAAACTGCCTTCCACCTTGATTCTTCTCTGGGGTCTACTATAGTTTCAGAACAGCTTTGATTTTGGGTTTTCTGGGTTTTATTTTTAATTGACAGGTGATTTTTACCATACGTTATGGTCTTTTGAATGTTATGAAACTCATGAATTCATAAAAATGTATGAATTCAGATTTAATCAATAGATCACCAAGGCTTGAAAAATGTTTCACAGACCAAAATAGCACTCCCAGAGCAGTTCCTGTCCATTAACTGCATATTCTAAGCTGCATATCAAAATGCGAGCCCATTGGCAACTCAACATGTATTTTCAGGAATTGATTGAATGTGAATTTACCCACCAGAGCAGAAAGACTCCAAAAGAACTATTCTAGCCTGCTGAAAGCACAGCATACATTATAAAGACTTAGTGAGGTTATATACTAACTTTCTCTGAGAGTTGTAGAAGAATTTTGTACCTAGTACCATGAAAAAAATTTCCAGATATGCATAGTTAGAAAGTTTTCAGTGACTATCTGGAAAGGTTGGAAAAGCCATCTGAAATCCTAGGGATAGGATGTTGGAAGAGACAAAATGTGAAAGTGGGATTCAGTGTGCTTTGCTTCTTAAAAAAAAAAAAAAAAAAGGTACATGGTTTGCTGCGCACAGAGAGTGAACAGGTAGAGGAGGAATGATAGTGGTTCTGGAGTTAGAATGCATGGGGTTTAATCGAAACTCACCACTTACTAGCATCATGACCCCTCCCAAGTTATTTAAACTCTCTAAGAGTTTCAGTTTTCCCGTCTATGAAGAGGATATCATTAATCTTAAAAAGGTAACAGCGTTTCTATGCACCAGCCAAAAACAAATTATTCGAAATGTGTTACCCTGTATAATAACATTACATATCACACATATCAGAATGCAACAGAAGATGTGTACCTCTGGGAAGAAGTAATGCTATGCCTGACTATATAGAAAAATCCAAAGACTCTCTTGACAAAGGATTAGAAATAAAAGGTGAATTTGCCAAGGGACCAGACAGAAGATGAATAGAGAGCAACAGCATGAACCAAAAAATAGCCAGTAAATATAACTAAAAAGATGATACCATTGATGTGGCATTGAAAAAAATTGTGTCTTTTGGAGTAAATCTAAAAAAAAGAAGACAGTACTTCTCTGAAAAAGTTATAACATTTAATTGACAGACATTTAAAAATCACTAAATAAGTGAAGAGATATGGCATATTCAAGAGTAGGAACGTGTAATATTGAAAAGGTATCGATTCCTCTATCAAAGATTCCTTTGGTTCAATTTGGTTCCAATCAAAAGCCCAATGGAGGTTTTATGGATCTTAATAGATTGATTCTAAAATATATAAGAAAGATAAAGGACTAAAATTCTAAAAAAGAGTAGTTAGGTGGCAAGGGACCAGACAGAAGATGGTCCCCCTACCAGATATCAAAATTTGATATAAACGTATGTTATTTAAAACAGTATAGCCCAGGAATATATTAGAGTCCAGAATCAGGTCGACACGTGGACCTCTGATATAAAGCAGAGAGAGAAAGCCCAGTCGGTGGAAACAGGAGGAACAATTTAAAACATGGATCTACACAAATGATTATGTCACAAAAATATTAATTTTTACTGCTCCCTTCTACCCTACACAGATACTAACTCCAGAAAAGTTAATATCTCCAAATCAAGAACGTAAATGCTGCAAGTAAAATTTTATAATTCTTTGCAGGGTATAGATGAATGTTCTTATGATATTGAGAAAGGGAAGAATTTCTTCAACTAGAAGCAAAAATTGCCAACTGTAAAAGAAAAGGTTATTTTCTTACAAATTTGACTACATTAAAATTAAATTTGTATTCATTAAAACACTCTGTAAGGCAGAAAGCAGAGCACTACAAATTAGAAAAAAGACACGTGTAGCACATATGACCAGAAACAACAAAGAAAATATAAAACTTCTGCAGATCAAGAAGAAAAGATCATTCAACAGAAAAATGAGCAAGCGACATGAATAGAAATTTCACAGAAGAGCTGTGACGCCATGCACTCCACTGAGGGCGATAAAGTGAGACTGTTGTCTACAAAAAAAAAGAAAAAGAAAAGAAATTTCACAGAAGAGGAACACATATGGTCAATAAACATGAGCAGACACTCAGCTTTATGGGTGGACAAGGGAAGCCACATACCACATACCATCTTATACAAGTTAGAGAGGAAAGGCAGCTACAGAATGTTCTTTAACTCTCAACCACTTTGGGAAAGAATTTGCATTGTCTTAGGAGCATGACTATTCATAGACCTTAACCGTTCATCTCCAGATTTCTACCCAAGAGGAACTCCCACATAAACACAGAACATGTGCAAGAACATTCACAGCAGAAACAGTGGAAGAACCCAAATGCCTGACAGTAGGACAACAGATGAGTTGTGTTACACTCACCCAATAGACTATGCTCCTCAAAACAGGTGAACTGTAGCTGCAAACATCAGCACGGATGGATCTTAGCAGTCTGCTGTTGAGTGAAAAGTCCCCTACAAGGAGGGTCAACTCTATGTTTATAAATTTAAAAAACCCTGCAGATACACCTTATAGTCGCTTACCAAACTATACTAAGAAATTCCAGAAAATGAGAAAGAAGATGTGTGGTCCAGTCTGTAAGGACAGGCTGAAGGAAGAGCACGTAGGTAAATGTTGGGTATTATGAAAGTGTCAGTGTGCTGAACACGAGGTTGATGGATATATAAATAATACAATGAAAATGAGAAAGTAGATGCATACAAAAGAGATAACGGTCTTTGAGCAGGAGAGTTACATGGGAAAAGGGTCCATACTCTTATGTGTTTCTGTGTACCCACAATATTTTTGATATTCTAAAATAGTGATTTTCTTTATGTTATGAAATGGTATTTTTAGGAAAAAAAAAAATCTAACTGATTTCCCACTTTTTCAAACCCAGCAGTCATTTGTGATTGAAACATAATAAGAACTGTCTGACTTGAAATAAGCTTTTATTTTTTTGTTTTGCCACATTTGCCAGTGTGAAATTTAGAAGCTCTTCATTCTAATGCAGAGCCGGGCACCGTCCGTGTTGCCTATCACCATCTCAGAAGGCAACACCTTAAAACTCTCAGCTGTCTTTTCAAAATTCTCTATCAGAGGGAACTCACAGTAATATTAGGAAATAGTCTTTTGGAAGCCAACTATTATATTTGATAACCCGCGTGGAAAAACAGAGAAACTTTAAAAGACTGTAAATTTAGGAGAACTATACTGAAGTTTTGAAGTCTTGCTAGTGTCAAGCGATGTGGAAATTCTGCGATCTTGCACTGAGGCTCTGAACTTCTAACTTGAAAAGGCCCCTGTGGATACAAATGAGAGTAGACTGACGCCTGCTGTCCCCTGCCCACCTGCTGTCCATGCCCACAGTCCCGGTCCTGTTCCTCAGCTAACTCTGCAGTCCAGCCACAGCCACAAACACGTGATTTGGAAATACAGTTGACCGTGCAGCATTTATTTTCATTGTTGCTCTGGTGAAACATAGAATGCCCCTATTTTCACTATCAACAGCTCTAAAAGACAAATGACTCAGGGGAACTTTCCAAGAAGATGTTGCCTTGCCTCCCAGATAGTTCCAAGAATACCCCTGAAGAAAGAGTAAATCGTTCATTAAGACATTGTTATTGTCCGTGTGAAACACAGAAAAGCAATTTTATTTCTCAATAAACAATGTTGGAGGAAAGAGAAATAAATGGTTTCTGTTAAGATGAGGCATCCTGGGGAGAGAACACTTACAGATTCAATCCTGATAGAGTGAAATCCCCAAGACTTCATAGACTCCTTTGTTAATTCAAAATTTTATCATGTGGAATGTTAAAGTGAGTCATTGGCTAAGCTAAATAACTTCTTTCTGTCTCACAGACTTTTATCATTGTATGTTATAATGTAATTTCACTTGTTTCCAAAAAAACAAACTGTCCTTAGAAATTCTGGAAGAAGCCCATGTCTTTGTTTATAGATAGATGACTTACAGCTGACATGGTTTATTCCTCACTAGATGCTGGTAATAAAAACAAAATCTTGTATGGCTCCTATGAGAACAGTAGGGCATGTCTTTGTTTTATGCTCCAGACCTAATGTGTATTTCCCTTCTCTTATCTTGAGCTACTTTTAGAAAAAGACATTATCAAAGAGGCATTTTAGGAGGAATAAATACTAGGATTTTCACACAGTCTGAAATGGTGTTGCTTTATGACAAAGAGAAAAAGACTTTTCCAATTAGCAGAGAAAGAGGCACCCACAGTTCTGTAACTACTGGAAGTCTTTATTTCTGCAAACGTGCGTTCACGTCCTGCCTTGTGTTTCCCTGATTAGGACGACTCTTCCCCCGATGCAGAGATCTGGATTCAGTTAAGCTCTCTGCCTATGTATGGTACTCTCTTAAGAACCTCAGGACCTGAGGTGGAAGAACTCTCAGAGATTTCAAACTTCACAATGGAAGACATCAACAACGAGAAAATTAGGTATGTGTTATTTGATAGAATTTTTTAAATTGTGTTAAAATATTTAAGCAACTGATTGTAGCTCCCTTAAAAGAATATATTGCTTCCGGCCTCGTTTTTAAAGAAAGATGTGGTCATCTTACCTGGCTTGTCGGTTTGTCTCCTTCATTCAATTCTTTTTGGCCTCTTGTAGGTACTCAACTGTGTTTGAAACGTATGATCATCTGGTGACTGATAACTTCTCTTTCTCTGTCTCTGACACGGACCACAACCATCTGGACAATCAGATGTTCACCATCATCGTCACTCCCGTCAGACATCCGCCTGCACTCTTTGCTTTCGCTGACCTTATCACGGTAAACAATTCTCAGATCAATAAGCAGTGAGTGCTCTCGAGAGCGCCAGTCCGTGGGAGGGTAAGCTAAAGGTTTCTGCCTACACTGGCTGCCCACTCCAAATACCTAGGCGATGGTATCAAGATATGCATGGTTTTCAATCATGAGTTTTTTGAAAAGTATGAAAGTAAGTGTACAGAAGATCAAATCATTCTGTCTACATTATTTAATTGGTCAAGAAATATTTATGTCCTATACTAGATGGTGTTAATATTGGGTATAAAATTAGAATATATCTTTGAGGAGTTTACACTGTAATGTTGGCAGTAACTAGAACATGGACAGTGTCCTCACGTGACTCCTTCAATCCAGTCAACACTGAGCACTGTCCACAATAGTGACAATTCCATCAGGGAGGGGATTACATAACGTATATTGATCATTGAAGTCGCCTAGACATGAGTTCAAGTGCCCATCTTGTTACTAGCTTGACCTAAACTTAGACTCAGTTTCCTCATTTAGAGATGTGTGTTGCCCAGGCTGGACTCTAAGTCCTAGTCTCAAGTGACCCTCAATCTCAGCTTCCCAAGTCGTCGCTGAGACTACCAGATGGTGCCATCACCATACCCAGCTCTTGCTTTAAAATATTGCTATTCCTACTGCATAAAGGATTTCTCTGATGATTAATAAAATAGTGTGAAAATCCCTGGCACAATTCCCTGTTTGTGGTAGGGATTCCACAAATGTTAATTCCCTGTTGTCTTCTGCTCCCCATAATGACAGCATCTCAAGAGCTTTTCTGGTTTTGTTGAGCAACTGAAAATCCATAAAACACTGAGTTCTTTCTAAATGGTTCTGATATTCCTGCCATTTTTCCATTTCCATACTTGGGGAAGCCAGTTGCACCGTCCCCATTCCCAGAATCAGGGCAGCCTTCTCCTTGGTAACATAGACCTCCCTGCAGTTCACCAGAGTTGCTCGGAGTGAAGTGGCAAGACCACCTCGAGTAGGCCAGAGAGAAACGCCAGGCCGAGTGGCAGGGTTAGCACACAAAATGCACCCTAAAGGAGGAAGCTAGTTCCAGCAACTGTTTCTGCTTATACTGATTTATTTTCGCCCTTGACATCATTAAGATAAGCACCAGCTTTCAGATGCGGTGAACCTTTCTTCCTACACACCTATAAATACGTAGCACAAGAGAATGAAGAGAGCTGTTATCTGGATGAGATGCCTTAGGACAGAGTCTCCCCGCAGTATCCAGGGAGGACCGATCTGTCATTCTCTATCCGTGGGCTCTTGAGTGTCAGTGTGGAAGGAAGGCACCGTCCTGCCGTGTAGCTGAGCCGAGGTGGGTGGTGAGAACCAGCTAGAGCGGCTTTACTACCAGATCCATCACTGAGTGAAGTGCAGCTTTAAGGGAGACACAGAGGGCATCGTGTCTGAGTGTAGCTTTGGGAGGCGCTGAAAGGTGACGGCAGGCACATCCCTCCTGTCTGTGGAGATCTATCTGCCTCCTGAAACAAGAGGAATTGCTGCTGGAAGGTCACCCAGCCACTTTTCAGTTCGGTTCTTTCTCACTGCGGTCGTGTGCCGTCGCCTAAGGACTCCCCACGTTCTCTTCTTCCTTAGGTCGAGGAGGGAGGGCGAGCCCCCATCTCATTGCACCATTTCTTTGCTACTGATGATCAGGACAACCTCCAGGGAGATGAGATCATTAGACTAAGCGTCCTGCCCAAATACGGCTACATCGAGAACACGGGAACAGGTGCCGGCGCTGCTATGGAATGGCGGGACCTGGGAAGAAGGGGGCGGGCCAGGGGAGGGCCCATGTCCTGTCAGACCTAGAGGTGGAAGGATGGAGGGGGTGGAACCAATTTAAAGCAAACATGTACTGAGCCTTGTCTGTGTGCCAGACCCTTCTTCAAGCACATCAGTGAACGACGGACAAAACACCTTGCCTTCGTGGGACCTTAGATCTTGCTGGAGGGAGACAAATAAAGAAACCTAATAAATAAGAATGCTACGTAAGATGTTAGAAAATGACTAAGTGGTATTTAACATATAGAGCAGGGTAAGGCGATTTGGAACATCAGCAAGGAGGGCAGAAAGCCTCATGATCACGCTCAGAGCTGAGGCCAGCGAGTAAAAATCCCCGTCCTTTTCTTGTGAGGCAGCTGCAGTTTAGCTAAACCCTAGCTGAGGTCTCAGCTCCTTCCGTGGCTATGACAGGAATTGAAATGCTTGCTGTCTGTCTGCTCACCCCTCTTCCTGAACTGTCTGCTCTGCACCTGCTGGCGGGTATCACAGAGAAGCAAGGCAAGTGGCGTGTCCTGTCCATAGGCCCCTGAGCCCTGCTGTGACTGGCAGCTGAGACAGCTCCTGGCGGCGTGCTGTGCTGCTGCCCCTGTGTGGAGGGTCCTGAGCACCCGCACTTGGCTCTAATTGACGTGCAGCCAGCAGCTCCCACAGCGAGGCCATTGACTGCAGGTGTCTGCGACCAGCGTGGACCTGGGACTGCAGCCTGCTTACCAGAAGCTCATTTAGCAGTGGTCATGTTTTTCTGTGCAAAATGTTAGATCTTTTTCCCCTTCAGCGTGTGCACTCAGATTTGTTTATTGCAGAATTAGCTTTCTTTCCCTAAATGTCTGTGCTAGATACAATGGATGTAAAGATGAATGAGACCCGGACTGTGCCTGGAGTGGGGGGCAGACATGAAGGTAGATAATTACAATCAGGGAAAAGGCCAGGACAGGGAAAAGAGCAGCGTCCCAGACAGTCCAGAGCACAGAGCAGTGGCTTTTGCCTGGGAAGGCAGAGAAGTCTGAGGAAGTGACATTTGAGTTGGAATTTGGAGAGTTAGTGGGAGTATCCTTGGGCAGAGGGGGAGATGGTGTTTTCTATGGGCGGAAAGCTGGGCAGAGGTGGGAGATGATGAAAGAACATCCTCGCCAACTTTCCCCCCTCTCCATGGGACTCTTTGTCAAGTGTTCCCAGCACACTGTATGTCACCTGGAATGGCAGAGAGTCCATTTGAAGGAGTGTCTCCTGGCCTAGGGCCTCCAGATCTGCTAGTCATGCTTTTCTGTGTTGATTTATGTCCAGGGAATGTTCAAGAACACAAGGAGTTCTTTTTTCTCCTCCCTGTAGAAGGACATTGTGCTGACAATTTAAACTCAATCAATTGGAGAGACTCAGATTAGAATCAAGGAAAAGACAAAGCAGCCATCACATAGACATTGCTTCCTCGTGCCCTGGGCCTTTCACAGTGTTTGGAGTTGGGATGAGAATTGTGACCTGGAGTGGTACCAAAAGGCACCAGACCTCTGAATGGTACCTGGGCACCTCCTGTCCGAATGGTCCCTGGACATCACCATCCAGGGACTGTGGTGTAGTGAGCCACGCAGAGGTTTCCTTAAGGGACTAGCAGTCAAATGAAAGCATGACGGAGAAGTTCCTAAATAAAAGTGACGTGGTAAACCTCTCCAGGTATAGAGAAAGGGTTCCTCTTGTAGGATATGCCAGAGAGGATGCTTTTGAGACCGACTGGAGCTTAAGGTGGAATCTTTGCTTTTGTGCCATTACATGCCCCAGGACCTATGTTATCAGAAGTTCCTAAGGAAAAAAACCACTGATTCTATGTTGTGTAAAGTAGTGGCATCCTCAGCGCTTTTTTTGTATATCACATGTATCTCATTTCCTTCCCTGTGGAAATGGAAGGGCAGGTATGTCCACCTATAGGTGAGACATAGTCAGGAGGGAAACTGGGATCTGACCCCAGGGCTTCCAATTCCTGGTCTTGGGATTACCTCCCTCTCTCCCCCCTTTATGCTCAAACACATTTTTCATCTTTTGTTGAAAACGATACTTATTTTCTAGTGTAGCTGAGTAAGCAGGAATTGATGGATCAAGGTAACAATTCTCTCCTGGTGTTGATGCAGGTGATCGTTTTGGCCCTGAAACTACCAGTGACCTAGAGGCATCCTTCCCTGTTCAGGATGTTGTGTTAAGCCTCATTTACTACACTCAGAGTGTTCATGAAAGCATCGAGCCAACCCGGGATATTTTTAGTTTTTACGTGAGTGATGGAACCAATCGTTCAGAAGTTCACAGCATCAATATCACCATTGAGGTAAAAACTTTGGAAGTTGACTTTGACCAAGGCTCTCTGTGTGTGCACACAGAAACAAAGAAGATTGGATTTGACCTTCAATTTTAAAGGTCATTTTAAAAATATAGCCTTCAGGACACTTATAGAATTAAGGTTGGCATTTGAGGAAGGTTTGAGTTAGAAATCTGAATTTCCCCTGAATAAATGAATGAAATTTATTCATTCTGTGGGAAAAGAGATTGTGAGGGTGAGACAGAGAAGCCTGGCCAGTCCCAGGTTTAGATGAAAACTGATACATGCCTGTCTTCCTCTGATATCATTGTGTTTGGTTCTATATAATTATTTGCCGTTTCTTATTTTAATATTTAATTGTAACATCAAAGAAATATTTTCCTTGATGCAGTATTTATTCACATTTGAGGAACTATATAGACTTGCTCTGTCATCCCTGAGAGAGAAAGAAAGATAAAAGATAAATCTCAAAATGGCATATCTTTCGCCTTGGGAAACTAAAAAGTGTGGAACCCTTAGCGCTTTAAGGAACAGTGGTGGAAAGGGGTGGGCACAGGGCAGGGAGACAACTTTTGAAACCTACACTTTCAGATACAGTGTCCTGGAGCAGGCCTGCAGTATGCTTGGGGCTTCCCACCGCAGTTCTGAGTTCACATAGTAAGCCCTTTATCCCTAAAACACACTTGTGAAATCACATCTCCATATTTTTGGTCTAGAAAAGATGGTCATTGTAGCCATGTAAGATTTCTGAGAAGACTTTTGTAGAATGTCCATCGGCTTCCTATCAAGGGGATGTGTTGTTTGTGTGCCTTGCTCTCTTTTCTTTGCAGTTTTTGGCTGTGGCTGGTCTTAAACCCGCCACCTCTGGTATATGAGCCCAGTGCCCTATTCCTTTGAGCCACAGGTGCCACCTGCCTTGCTCTTTTCAAACTAACCATTTTGATTGGAATGTAAAGATGGTGGCACATTAAATGCTATTTTGGTAATGAAAGTAGCTGTGACAATGATATTCTTTTCGAATAACTTACGTTTTCTTTCTCCTTAAGCCAGTATCTGTGTGAGATCTAATATTTTATGCTTTCATCAGAGGAAGAATGATGAGCCGCCCAGGCTGACCTTGCAGCCCCTCAGAGTGCAGCTGAACTTGGGAGTGGTGATAAGCAATTCTTCCTTGAGCCTACAAGACCTGGACACCCCAGATAATGAGCTGATTTTTGTATTGACCAAAAAGCCTGACCACGGTAGGACACAAATTGCTATGGAGAGCTTCTTACTTGCGATGCCCAATGGGTTATTGGTGTGAACACAAAGATTTCAGTTACTTCTCTCCCTTTCCTGCGTATGGTCCGTCCTTCACACCTGAGTATAATTAGATTCACAGGCAGCTAACATTTCTTGAAGTCATGGTAGACACCAATTGTTTAAAGAGCCTCAATCCTAGTTCATTGGTGTGTCTAAAATTTAATTTCAGCTGTTTTCTTAATTTCCTATGTAACCTCAAACAAAGCAACTTTTGGAGTTCACAGTCCCCTTCTCAGAATGGATGTCCAGTTTGCCAATCCTTTTAGAGGCGTGTTAGACGTTATTATGAGCCTGTTCCGTTTTCACAGGAAGTACTTTTCCTGATTTAAATCAGATGGAAAACTGCAGTGGGGTTTTCTGCTCACTTCTTTTCTAAGTGCCATCTCCCTGGTACTTGCTAAAGCCCTAGAACCCACATGTGTATCTCAAGCCATTGTAATGTCCATTGGACTTTCAAAAATTAAATTGTTACTGTGGGCCTGGTGCAGCACCTCCTGCCTGTAATCCCAGCACTTTGGAAGGCTGAGTAGGATCCCTGAGATTAGGATCTGGAGACCAGCCTGAACTAGATCCCATCTCTATAAAAAATTTAAAAGTTATCCAGGCATGGTGGTGCACACCTGTACTCTTCAGCTGCTTGGGAGGCTGAGGCAGGAGGATTCCTTGAACCTAGGAATCTGAGGTTATGGTTAGCCGTCATCAGTCCACTGCACTCCAGCCTGAGCAACAGAGTGAATCGTATCTGGAAACAAAATAAGTATACATGTTATATATAATTAAAATAAATAAATGTCTAGTTGCTGTGGGGGAGGGATAATAGAAGAGGCTGCCGGCCACTGGGTATCAGCCTACTTCATTCACTCTCACTTCTCAAGGGAAGAGCTGCAGCTGTCCCATCGCAGTACATGACCCTTGAAAACAGAAGCATGTGCCTCAATCCAGAGATGCTTCATGTCTTCTAAACGTAAAAGGGATTTAAACCAAATGCCCGTCTCCCGCCTCAGATGCCCTAAAAGGAAGGCAGGGAGTGAAGAGTGCTATTTTCATTTTGCAGAAGGGAAAACTATGGTTTAGACAATAAAGTGAGTGTGAATTCATGGAGGGAGATGTGATTTTTAAGCTTTTGTATTAGCACATCAATTCACATCTCCTTAAGAGATCTTTAACCAGAAAAAAATGGGACTTTGTCCTCTTTGTGTGTAGATGAGACAGCGGGCAGCACCCTGTGCTTACACACGTCTGACGCACTCAGCTGTCAGCACCGAGAGGCTCTGAGGGGCTGACGTCCTCCCTGGGCCGTACAGCTGGCAGAATCAGAATCAGAATCAGACAGTGTTAGGGTGCCACAGACAGTCTACCATCGCTTCTTTGTTTTTCTCCACTTCTTTCCTCAGGCGATCTAATCCGGAGGCAGAGCACCTCTGAGCCTCTGAAGAGCGGGACGGTTTTAGCCCAGGGCTCCTCCTTCACCTACCAGGATGTCCTGGCTGGGCTGGTCGGGTATGTGCCTGGTAGCCCAGGTGTGGGAGTGGATGAGTTCCAGTTCTTTCTCACCGATGGCCTCCATGAAGATTCGGGGAGGATGGACATCCACATAGAACTGCCCGCAGGTGACACCCCCCGCTTGGCTGTGAACCGAGGCCTGCAGCTCTCCGCAGGTACCACCGGGATAGAGAAACAGGGCTGTGCTTCTTCCTGGTCCTTCCATGTTGGTCATGGGGGTGGATCTTGAAGGAGCTATTCAGTACTTGGTGAGGCTGGAGTTTAAGAGAACTCCTGTTTTAGAGATGCTAAGAATTGTTAAGCTTCAGATTCCTGTAAAATTGTTGCTGTTCACCTGACCCCACAAAAAACAACAGCAACAACGAAAGAAATGCAGCAGCATTTTCAAGATGCTTATTTAAAAGATAGGCTGTTGGGAGATCATCATGCATTAAAAGAGATTATGCAAATAATCAAGGATCAAGAGATACGATATTCTAGAGTCTAAAACTCCCAGTTTCACTCATGTTCAAGCAACACTGAAGAAGCTGTCACGAGTGTGGGTCTTGGACTGCTCGGCAGTGCAGAGTCGGTTAGGGAGTGGGTCCTTCCCCTGCAGAGCTCTGTATCTCTTGGGGTTCTGGAGTTTGTCTATTCTTAGTTTCTCCTATATTTGTTAAGGAAAAATATACAGTATGAAAGTATATGGAAATCTGGGGATTCCCAAAGGTCGCAGGTATCAGGTCTAGGATTTGACCTTACCTTCCTTATAAGCTAATAAGCTTGTTACCTTTCATGGATGGGGGGAGAGGACACAAGATCCATCCATCACAGACAGATACTGTTACTCCCAGCACTGCAGGCAGCATGGGCATCAGCAAGTTTGCCCGTGTTCCCGGTGCCCTCCAAGTCCTGTGGGCGTGATGCAGAGGTGGGCACCGTCACGGGCACTGGGGTACATTACAGAATGGGATAGTAAGCTCGGGAACTTCCTGTATTGTAGCAGATGGTAAGCAAGTCTCATCTTTGTCCCAGAGGAGGGCATCCCCTCAGCCCTTCAGGCTGCTGGCTGGGAGGTGGCCTGGGTAAGAGCAGTCAGGGCCGTGCATTCTTGCCATCACCCGGCAAGCAGGTGTAGTGGGCTCAGTGCCTGTGGCCGGTTGCCACTCCAAACACCAGGGTCTATTACACAGGAATGACTACGATCTACTTTACCAGAATCTACTATTTTTAACATAATAAAATGGCTGGGCAGAAAGCCAGGGGCCAGCCTCTGGGGGGATGAGTTTGCCAGCAGCCTGTGCCTTGCCTCTGACCAGCTGCTGTGGAGTGTCCAGGCCTGAGGCTCAGTCCTCACTGCTCTTCTTACCCAGCTCAGTCAGTCTCCTTTGGATTATTCGGTCTGATGTGGCAACAAGATATATTTGTGAGTTATTTAAAGCTGGGGTTTTTTTGGTTTTTTCCCCTGATTTGGTTATCCTCAAGACAAGAAATAAATTAAATCCAAGTAGATTTCATCATGGATCTAGGAGTTATAGTCTTCACAGATCTAGGAGTTATTACATAGATCCAGGTACTAACTCCTTGGTCCCCAGATAGAATGATCCTAAAGAGATGAAAACGTGTCAGAAGAGGAAAGGGACACGGGTCTAAACTCAAGGGATGATTAGCAAACTGCAAAGCTGGGACTGTTTCACTTAGGGAAATTAAAATTTATTCATCTGGAAACTGAGAAGGGTGAGTGCCTGGTGCTTAGACCCAAGGAACGTGTGATAATTTGGCCTCCTGTGTGCTGAAATCATTTGACATCCCACTCAGAGGAAATGGTGGGGAATGACGCTCTTCATTCTCTTGCCAGGTTCTGTAGCACGCATCACAGAGCATCACTTGAAAGTGACAGACGCTGACTCTGATGACCGCCAGGTTGTGTATCTCCTGAAGGAGGATCCTGGTGCAGGCCGCCTGCAGGTGGCTAAGCACGACCACCTGCAGCAGGTCTCCGTGAAAGGCCCGGTCCGGAGCTTCACCCAGGCAGACATCGCCCAAGGTCAGCAGAACCTCCCATCGAGCCCCACCCCCATGGATGCCGCCCACAGTAGTAACTGAGAGTTCAATGCCTCGTAGCCCATGTGTAAACAGGACTCTCTGTGCTTTGAATAAGAGCTGAGTTACAGCTTCATTTATCTTTCTTATCTCCTTTTTTTTTTTAATCTTTCTCGGATAAAAAATGTCTTTATGTTTTGATTTAGCACTGGGGCTACTGTGGTGGGAAAAAGTCATTTTGACTTGCTGTGATGCTAAAAAGCATATGTGAGAGAGAAGGCAAAAGAAGTGAGCTGGGACGGATTAAGGTGCACATCATGCCTTCCTTAGGTGGGCAATTTGTATCTCTTTCCTGCTCCCCAAAGAGCAGAAGTTAATGAGCTAAGCAAAATGGAGGGGCATAAATCGAAGCTGCCTGGGGGACATTCAGGCTCCTCCCTCCTGCAGGAAATGCTGATGTAACGGGAAGGCGTAAATGTTAAGTGCAATGCAGTTACCATACAGTACTTTCCAGAAAAGGAAAAAATAAAGTTACAAATAAGGGGAAAAGGTAATCCAAAGTTATGTGATACCATGCAGTTCTGTTTAGAGGTGGAAATGTGCCCCTGAGGAGCAGAGAGCAGGGTCCTGCCCCTGTGTGCTAACACCTGACGTTGACCGCAGCCCACTTCTCTTTGGACTTGTCTGTGCTGTAGTGAAGGGTATGCAGTAGGCAAGAGGAGGGGAATTCCTTAATTATTCCATACCTCAGTGTTTACTTTTAAAAAATAAGACCATGCACCTCTTCCCAGAAGTTTGGTTATATGTACACAGCCAAGCTGATAGATATTTATAAATGATGCTGTGCGTTAATAGAAAAATGTCATACACTGTCCTTCTCTCCATGGCTCCTGTCGGCTGGTACATGGAGTTTATCTCCTTGTTTATTTGTCTGTTGTTTACAGCCGATGTGGTACCCTGTACTGGGCAATGAGGAGGGAAGCCCTCTGGCTGAATGTGGGCTGCTCTTTGTCCTCTTGCCCTTGGGACATGGACATATGATAGGTTGTGGTCAGCACCCATTTCACATGCAGGCAATTTTGCTGACCTAGTTTTCATGAGCCCACCTTAGAGGCTGAGCTGATCTTTCACAAAGGCTCAGCCCTAACCATCAGCAATGTCTCTTGGGGTGATTTTGTTATGAGAAGGTTTTTGGTTATGAGGAAGTAGGTGGTGGGAGAGGAAAGGGAGGAAAATGAACACTTTAGATTAAAATGTCAAGATCAGTGTCAAAGTGAGTGAGGAAGGTGTAATTGGTTCATTGGTGTGAATACCAATTGAATTCACACTTCTCATGTCAGAAATAAGGATGGAAAGCAGTAACAGCAGATCTTGATTTGTTTTTTCTTTCCCCCTTTTTATAGGGCAGGTAGAATACAGTCATAGAACGGGAGAACCTGGTGGGAGTTTTGCTTTTAAATTTGATGTGGTTGACGGAGAAGGCAACAGATTGACTGACCAGTCCTTCTCCATCCACGTTTTAGGTAAGGTTTTCTAACATGAGAATCCTTCAGCAGTCCTGAGGCTGTGCAGTTTGCGTTGTGCTCACCAGAGTCCTGAGCCCTCTCCTTCACGCAGCTGGTGTATAAACTGAAAATCACACCCTGTGGTTGCAGGAAGCTCTGGCCCCTTGGTGTGCTCTCCCACAGACAGGCCTGAGGATTACTTTGATCTTACCCCTTAGACCCTAGGCCCTAGAATTAAAGAAAAGAGTTGTAAAAGATCCCATTTCAAATTACTATTTCTGATGTTTTCAGAAGATAAATCCCCACCGGTCATCATCACCAATAAAGGGCTGGTGTTAGATGAAAACTCAGTGAAGAAGATCACCACCCTGCAGCTCTCTGCCGCCGACCGAGACAGTGCACCTGCAGAGCTGGTCTACAGAATCACCAGACAGCCCCAGCTGGGCCACCTGGAGCACGTGGCCTCACCAGGTAAGTCTCCCTCTCTTGTTTCAGCTACCCAAAGCTGGGGCTCTGTGAGCGCTGGGGGCAGCCACATCTTGTGTACTTATACACCTAGAATCTGCCTTCATTCATATTTATTTTCTGCCTCACTGATTTGGGCCATCATACATTATCTTGGGTATGCTTAGCACACAGTAGGTGCTTAATCATAACTTGCTGAAAAGTGAATATGAAATTACATTTTATGTAAGCAGTCTTATGTCCATAAGTAGGTTGTCAGTTCCTTTAGGACAAGCCCCACATCCTGTTTTTCTTCTCTGCTCCCTTGAGCACATGGTGCCGTGCAATGCACTGGGATTAAATATTCCATTCACCAAATAGTAAGTGAGCACACAGACTGAGTAAGGTTCTGGTTTAGCTGCTGCTCAGGAAACAAATATGAATGAGATACAAGCCTCACCCTCCAGATTGTTTTATTAGGTGAGATAAGAAACCTCTGCACACAACCATAACTCAGGGAAAAATACGCAGGTGTTTCAAGAAAGATAGAAACTTGATGTCATAGGAGTTAAAAAGTGGGAGGGTCTACACGCAGTGGGAGAGTGCACAGAGGTGGCGTTGAGGGGCCCTTGGAAGACAGAATTGAGGCAGATAGAATTTGTGTTCCTTTCAGAGATGAGAACAGCATGGGAGGTACATTCAAAAAATAATGAGTAGGCCAGTTTAGCTGAAGCATATTTTCTGAAAATAGTAGCAGATGGAGCTCACAGGTTGATTGAGGGTTTATGGAGGGTCATCAAAGCTGGGATAAGTAATCCCTATTTAATTCGATAAGGCTGAGTCACTGCAGAACTTTGAGCAGGGAAAAAAGTGAAGTTCATCAGGTAGCGTCCAGCAGGATGAACTGAAGGAAAGGAAGGCGGTGGTGGTGGTCAGAAAGCGTTCACGTTCAGCCAGGTGGGGGAAGACAGCAGCTGCAGGAATAGTCAGATGAGAACAATTAGCTAGACAGTACCTGGTACCTGGTAAGTACAGGCAGTCCTGGCTTATGAACGGGATAGGTTGTGTAGGCTTGTTCTTAAGTTGAACTTGTATGTTAAGTTAGAACCAGTACATTCACCTGATACCTGTAGTAGTTTCTGTTTATAAGTGTGAGTCATACATCAGTCGGCCGACTGTAACTCAGGGACTTACTGTAACAGCCTCTGTTCATGAGTGTGAGATGTATGTAAGTGGATGTTTGTAACTCAGGGACTGCCTGTATTTAATAGACATTTACTGGTTGACTGAAGGAAGTAAGGAAGGAAGGAATTTTAGGGGAGAACCTATAGAACTTGACAGCTGACTGGATGTGATGGACAAGAGATACTTGTTGAATCAACAGTTTCAGGGTAGAATTAGGTGGGGGATGGGTGAACACCCATCTGACAGGTGCAGTGAATGCTGTCGGGGTGATGGGCACACTTACAGCCCTGACTAAGACATAGTAAAAAGTGATCCATGTAACCAAAAACATCTATACCCCACAATACTTTGAAAGAATAAAAAATAATAATTTAAAATAAAAAGGTAGAATTATTTTTATTTCTTACAACATAGACGTAGTGACAGCTTACTAGAGATTTTGATCATCATTTGTTTTTCTTTAGAGTTCAGGTTGCAGATTCTTCATTAATTCAACCAGGAAAATAGCAAAATAGAAGTTCCCTCCGTTTCTAATGCAGGGATTTTGACAATAAGCAAGCACATAAGAGATATGACAATTAAGTTGGGGAACTCAGCCTTGAAAAAGTGCTCCATACTTCATACCTGAATATCACACAGCCACCTTCAAAGTCCTCCCCCGGGGAGGCTGTGCCAAGTCTACCTTTCAAAGCAGTTTTGGAACTGTTTTTTCTAGAATACCGTTAGAGCTATTGTTACAAGAGGTCTGACAATTAAATTCGCAGACTCATCCTAGACAAAGTACTCTGAAGGTACAGCTTCCAAGGGGGCTACTGTGAAGGTGACAGTAGTGATATTCAGCAATGAGGTAGGTGGCACTTTTTTCTAGGATGAGTTTATGACCTTAAGTGTCCAGGCTCATATGTCACATCTGATGGTGATGAGTGCTAGGAAAGAGTTCAAAGCATTCCAGGGGTGGCCCAGGGAGCAAGCATGTGAGGAGGAATTCCTTAATCATAAGCTGAAGTTGAACAGATACCTGAAGAAAGTGAGGGAGCCAGCCACATGGATATGAAAAGCAAGAGGGCTCTAGGCAGAGAGGCATCAGCAAATGTCAACATGCTGAGGCGGGATCAGCGAGGCAAATCACGTTCAAGACCGGGGTAGGAGAGCTGCGAGCCTGCAGTGTGTCAGGGAGAGCCTGGTGGGAGCAGGGCTGGGGCAGGGGGAGGGGTCAGAGGGAGGAGATGTGGGAGGAGCCCGCACCTGGTCCAGAGTGATGGGGGAGCAGGGCCTGTTGTGAGAGCATGGCAGAAGGGCATGGAGGAATGTGGGGACAGACTGGCTAAAATCCCTAAGGTAAATTAAAGCAAGTGGCCTACACTTTTTGTTCCAGCGTTCCTGGGGGGAGGGACCCCCCAGGGGACCTTTGTTCCTTTGGGGATCAGCACCCCAAAGACCTTGGCCACAGTTGATATTGGATAACTAATTCATGAGCTGATTGCTCTGCCAGAGTTCTGTCTGGTTGCTGATTATGTCTCTGCAAGATGAAAGTGCAGACTCTGGGCTGTGGTGTTAGGGACCTGCGTCCACGCTGTGCAGGGCTTCTGAAAGCTCTGAGCTTCTTGCAGGCACTGTCCTTGCCCCTGCTGCTCAGTCACAGCCCCCACCCTTCTGTGATCCCAGGCCATGTCACAAGTCCCACACTTGAAGCTCCAAATTCGCCTTTTCTGTCTTCGTAGCTCTCAGCTTCTCCTGGGCTTAAACCTGCCTGCCAAGACCAAGCCAGCTCAGGTTAGGGAGAGACCAGAAGGTGACCATGCTCTGCTCCTGGGACAGCTTCCTCAAAAAATAGAGGGGTGCTCTCTTCACCTTGGGCAGGTCCTATTCCTGACTTCCTCCGTTCCTCCCCCTCCTCTTCACCTTGGGCATCCTCCTCACTGCTGCTGGGCACAGCCTACCTGCTGTCCCTCAGCACCAGGCCCGCCTGGGCCCCTCCTGTTACAATCAGCCAGAACGCCATTCTTCCCTGTCTCCCCCACTGAGAACCTTTCTGTAGATTCGAGGCTTTGTGGATGTCGGGGTTCTCCCTTAGAGGGAACCCACGTTGATTCCTTCCTGGCCTCTTGAATGGCTGCAGCCTGGGGAGAGGCAGCAGCATGCCACCCGTTTGCCTCAGAGGGTGAGAAGGGGTCTACCCACAGCTGGGGTTGAGGTGGGCTCTCCTCTTTCCAGGAAGAGCAGAGCAACTTCCAGGCCAGCGTCTAGTCGGTCCCTAAACTGGTGTTGGTGTCCACACTGCAGCGGCCAGGGCCTCCTGGAGTCGTCATTGTCAGCAGCCAGTGTCTGCAGACACCCTCCTGATGGCCAGCTGTGAAATGACATTCTCATGCTGTCTTTCTTGGTTGGACAGCCATAATTGATTGTCCTCTCTAGATGGACTGAAAAAGTGTGGAAATTTTTTTTCCCTGACGGGGACATAGGGAGCCGTATGCCTGTGTGAACTACACAGGAAACAGACACGAGCCCCCGCTCACCAGGGAGGCTCTGATGAGATCCAGGCCCTGTGTGTGGCATCGTGATAGCCTCAGCTCATGGCTTCCCTCTTTTTCTTGAGAAATTAGAATAAGGAGTTATATTAATTTGGATAGAAGCAAAGTGGCTGCAACAAAGAGATTCCAAAATACAGTGGCTTAAATAAGCAATTTATTTTCCCAGAGAGCAATCCAGAGGCCAGCGGTGGCTCTGTGGTCTGTACCATGTGGCTTCTGTCTCTGGCCCAGTTGTTTACTGTGATTTTTGTAAGAAGAAAGAAAAGGCCACACTTATTCCTTTGTTAGGAGCATTACTCAAAAAACACATGTCTCTTTGGTCACATCCCAGTGGCAAAAACATAACCACACAAAGTTGTGAAGGGCTGGCAAAGGTGGACTCTAACTGGGCATCAGTCATTTAGCTGATAGCCAGGAGTCCTATCTCTAAAGTAAGGAAGGAGTAAGATTGGGACAGTGATTTCCAGTCCAGCACTGGTCCTCAAGGGACACCTGGCTATCCCCTGGGTTGCAGGTTGTCACACTGACTCAGATGGGGAAGAGGGTAGTCGCAGCTAAACACCATTTAAATGGTAGTGATAGGGATGCTTAGTGCCCTGCATTGAATGGGTGGAGTCCTGAACCAAAGGGCCTATCGTGTTATTAGTGAGAAACAGGAGACTGTGGTATCTGCTCCCAAATCTAAAGGCTCGTCTTGATTTTCATGAGCATGTTTGTGTCAGCGCAGCTCCAGGAACTGACTTAACCACACAACTCCCAGCCCTCGATTATTGCAGCTCCACCCCTGGGGCTCTAAGAGCTGGGTAACTGCTGCTTCCAGCATCCTTCAAAGAGGCTGCCTCGTGCTGGAGTCCCTGCCAGTTAGACTAGGCCTTCCTCAAAGGCTGCAGTGACAGATACCTCCTTGGCCAGACCAAGAAAAGATCCTCCACAATCTGTCAGAATTCCTACAGGTGTTTAGAGACCCATGACCAGGCCCCTGGCTCATGGGCAGCCACATGGATTTTTCTTACATCCTTAAGTGAGCCAGCCGCAGTGGCTTCCTGCCCTTGTCAAGGCCATGGGAAGCCGAACCCAAGCTTCAAATGAACTTTTCAGATGAGGGTGTCGCACTGAGAGGGGAGACAGAGGAGGGCTCCTGAGCCCCGAGAGTCAGCGTAGAGGATACCAGAGCCAGGTCCTCCCACGTGTGATCACCAAGCTTCCTGACTCTGTCTGAGAAGCTCTTTAGCTTCATTCAGCCTCTGAGAATCACAGGTTGGAACATGTATTCCACCTGCCCCCAGGAACATGGACCCAACCCCGGTATATTTTCTCTTCCAGTCCTAGGACCCTATCTTGCTCTTAAATCTTAAAGTAGGGCAAATTAAGAGCTCTACCCTCACCAAACTGAACATCCTTACATCACCTGTTTACTAATCACCAAAAGGTTTACCCAGGAAAGTGAGTACCTTCAAGGGTGAGCCTAGAAGTCTTAAATCCTCAACACTTTTGTTGTTACAAAGCCCTGCAGGCAGCCATCTCTCGCTAAGAGTTAACTTACTAAGGTGCTGCCCAGAGCATTCCACTTTCACTTTGTACTCGCTGCCAAGTTCTTGCTTCTGGAAGGAGCTAAATTTAAGCTCATAAAAAGGCACACCACCTTTCCAACAAGCATCCGTTTCCTTTCCCTATCCTGATTCACATGGCTTGTGCACACCCTTTTAAACTCACTTCGAAAAGATCCCAGGAATGTGAGTGTTGTGTGCAGATACGGTAATGTCGCCCAAACTGGATCTCAGAATAGAGTGACAGCATGGTGAGAGTCCAGGTGGCTTGTGTAGCTAACACCGCACCTGGGAGTGCACAAGTAGAGAGAGAGGTAAAAACCAGAATCCTGGGCAACGTCCCTGGCCTTGCCTCGACTACACTCCCCACCCCCATGAGTCAGACCGCCCTGGAGCCTGGGCTGCTCCCTGGGGTGTGTGCTGCGGGGTGCACACAGGGCCCCCCTCAGTGCTCATTCCCCCCTAGCTTCCTGTCTTCATGAGGGGCTGGTCCGTGCATCATGAGGGCGCCCCCTCTCTGCTATCAGCTAAGTAGTCACAAAGGTGCTCTGAGTGCCAGCCTTAGCACCTACTGGTTTAGTGACAGCCACCTGAGGCATTTTTCTATTCACTGGGTATAGATGGTTCTCTTATTAGTATGCCCACTCAATTTTCCTTATTGAAAATACCACAGAATTCATGTGACTCCCACTGCACAAATCAAATGAAAGCAAATACCTGATCCTATTGTCATCTACCATTTTATCTGCTACCTTGGTGGTGGCTATAACTATTCCAGTTTTAAAGATACAAAAAAAAAAAAAGAGAGAGAGAGAAGGCTCTGTACTATACTTGCTCTAGCTTATATGACTCATGTAAAGCAACAAGAAAGAAGGGAGGGGAGGGGAGGGACCCACCAAAGCAGGTGTTCTGATGGTTCTTTCTGCTTTTCTACTACTGTTCTCAGCCCTGTTTACACATTAGAATCACCTGAGGATATGTTTAAAAATAATGATGCCTGGGCCCCACCCAGACCAATAAATAATCTAGGGCCTGGTGCTTGGATGTGAGTGTCTTTTAAAAGCATCCTCATTACATGCGTTCTAATTACATGCTGGGTTGTGATTATGTATATATGGTCCTGTGTCTTATTAGAAGTTTCCTTCCTTCCCTTCCTCCCTATTTCCTTGAAAAAACAGTGAGTATCTGCTACAGAAGAAAATGTATGTTTTGGAAGTGGGACATGTATACAAATACCTGTACATGTGCTTCAGGAGCTGTGACAACATGACAGAGGACTGGGGAGCCCAGAAGGCAGTGGGCCCCACCTAAGGAGGGACAGGGTCAGTGAGGATGCCATAGCAAAGGTTTCCTCTTTGGGCCAGCCTCTCTCCGTACCGTGACACCAACCCCCATGGGAGGCACCTGCTGCCTTAGTATGGGCTTCCCCGGGAAGCAGAGGCATATTAGCTTGGTAGGTTATTAGCTGCCATTAGAAAGTGCCACAGACTGGGTGGTTGAAACAACAGAAATTCCCAGTTCCAGAGGCTGAAGTCAGACATCACATGGTGGTGGGTTGGTTCCTTCAGGGTGCTGGGAGGGAAGGATTGATTCCCGGCCTGTCTCCCTCAGCTTGTGGATGGGCATCTTCCTGTTCACCTGATGTCTACTCTGTCTGGATATGTCTCTGTCCAAACTGCTCTTTTTTTATAACATTGGTCATACTGGCCCACCCTGAGGGCTCATGTTCTCTAATGACATCTGCAAAGATTATTTCCAAATAAGGTCACATTCCAAAGTACTGGGAGTTGGGATGTCAACATATGAATGTGGGATGGGAGAAGGACACAATTCAACCCATAACAAGAGGCTTGGGGAAGAAATCCAAGTTAGGGCAGTGAGGGTCTTCCACAGGGTGGGTAGAGGTGGGACCACCCACATCTGTGCTGAAATCGGGTGGCCGCGGCATCATCTAACACCAGGTTAGAGGCAGTTCCTTCAGAGATACTTTATTCCCTCCGCATTTCCCTGACCTAGACTGAGCTTTCTCTAACGTGCTGGCCCTCCAGGGGAATTGGAAACACTGACAGGGTTAATGCCGGTCTCCGAAATATTGCCAGATACACAACTGAGCCAGCAGGTTGGTGATTGAAACCACCTTCCATGGGATTAAAGCCTTCAAGATATTTCAAACAGCAACTCCCTGCCGTGATAGCCAGTGGGGACAATCTGTTATTAGAAGCACCATCTTGCTAGCAAGTGAGTAAATGAGGTCTTCCCATACCCAGTTAGCAATGGCTAAAATTAAAACATTTTTAAGCGTATGGGAAGTGAAAATGCAGTCATGCGTTGATGAACAAAGGGGCACGTTCTGAGAAACGCAGTTAGGCGGTGTCGTTGCGTGAACATCACAGTGTGTACTTACACAAACACCCACTACACACTTCGGCTGTGTGGAATAGTCTGTACTGCTCCTGGGCTACAGTGTCAGTAGGTTGGTTCCTTCAAGGTCGCCCAGCATAATGCTTTACCCAACATCACAGGCAATTGTAACACTGCGCTAAGTATTTGCCTATATAAGTCTATCTAAACATAGAAAAGGTACAACAAAAATATGATATTATAATCTTTAGAGGCCACTGTCGCATACACAGCCTGTCCTTGACTGAAACTGAGCCATCGGCGAGCAGCACGTGGCCGTGTGTGCTCACTAGAACCTCTTAGGCGCATAGTGGGTGCACTGAATTCACTCACCAAATATGGTTCGAGCACCTACTGTGTGCTGTGCACTATTCCAGGTGCACATCATGAAGAAACAAGAAAAATCTTTGCCCTCTTGAAGTCTAGCTTCTACAAGCAGCTTGCTACCCTCTGGCACGCACTTATGGGTATTGTTTAAGTGTTAATATTAAGCCCCCCCAAAATCAATATTTCAGACAAGAAAGAGGTTATAGCCAATGATAGGTTTTAGAAGAACCAATTAAAAAATATTACCAAGGTTGTTGTTTAGTGGCTTCCCTTGGGTTCCAATGGCAGCACTGCCCACTTATTAGCTATGTGACCTTGCCCTTTTAATTATGTAAATGATTTCATCAGTGTCATCGCCTACAAAAATGGAGGTGATATGCTGGCCTTGACAGTTGTTAAAAGATAAAATTGAGCAAACCCAACGCAGGGTTGTGCCTGAGGTAGGTGCTCGGCGTTTGCTGGATTGAAGTGGGAGGAGAGTCCCGCTAGATCAAGCCTAGAGCTCTCTCGCATGGCTGAGAGTGTAAAATGGTGCTGCCGCTTTGGAAAACCAACTTGACAGTTTCCTAAAAAATTAAGCATATATCTAACAAGTATCCCAGCCATCCCCCTCCAAGAGATTTGCCCCCAAAATACAAAGACCATGCACAAGTAATTATAGCCACTTTTATTAAAATAGCCCCAAACTGGAAGTCACACAAACACCTATTAACAGGTGAACCGATAAACAAACTATATCATATCCACACTGCGGAATGCTATCTAGCAACAAAGAGGAACGAACTATGACGTGCTACCACATGGATAAATCTTGAAATCATTACGCTAAGTGAAAGAAACCAGACGTAAAATAGTGCATACTGTGTGATTCCATCTGTTAAAAAGTACAGAGGCTGGGCGGGGGCTCACACCTGGCCTGTAATCTAAGCACTCTGGGAGGCTGAGGCGGGTGGATGACTTGAGCTCACGAGTTCAAGATCAGTCTGAGCAAAAGCAAGACCCAGTCTCTACTAAAAATAGAAAATCTGAGGCAAGAGGATTGCTTGAGCCCAAGAGTTTGAGATTGCTGTGAGGTATGATGCCATGGCACTTTACCCAGGATGACAGCTTAAGACTCTATCTCAAAAAAAAAAAAAAATTGCATAGAATGCCAACTATAACCTTAGTGACAGGATGCAATTTGTTAGTTTCTTTGGGATGGGATTGGAAATGGAGAAGGGAAGAGTGGAAGGATAATGAAGTGTCGGTTGGAAACTTTGGGGCTGACGGATAGGTTCAGTATTTTGAAAGAGGTGATGGTTTCATGCCAAAACATATGAAATTGTACACTTTAAAGATGTGTAATTTATTATAGGCCAATTTCACCTCAATACTAAATGTTTAAGAAAGTCAATCCCAATCTTCCTTCCCAAGAGGAAAGCAAAATCTGTCACCTTTCTTAATCAGTGACAGCCTTTCATAGAGGCAGCTGTGGATCAGGTGACCCGCTGATTGTGAGAATCCAGACGAGTGTTTTCCTGTGAGCTGTGAGAATGGATTCACAGTAGCAGCGGGAAGAGATTTAAATTTCTCAGTGCAGCCAGTCTGAAGTTATTAAATTTATAAAGAATGATATGGATTTCTGTTCAGAGCCACAAGACAAAGCTGTTAGACAGGGATCCACATTTCTTGCCTGTCAGAAACTGATGTAGCAAGCACAGAAATATAAAACGCCTCATCAAAAAATTAATGCCCCCGTATTCGGGCGGCTATTGTAGCTGGGTGACAAATTTCAGATGATAAAGAGAGATGCAGATGTAAACCATGTGGGTTGGGTGCTTTTCTTTTCAGAGATAAAGCAGTGATACTGATGTCATAGTCAAATATGTGAGAGTCAAAGTCGAATCTCTCTCTCTTCTTTTGATAGAAAAGCTAAACTGATTTTGCCAGGATTAACAGTGAAAAATAATAAATCCCAGGCAAGAGAAAATGAATTTCAGGACCAAACTAAAGGACTAGATTAAATGGATTAATACCCCAATACCCAGGATCAGAAAGGAAGAATTCGTGCTAAGGGCTAAAAGATGTGATTCTGTTTCAGTCTTGACTGACCCCAGAGTGTGAGCTCCAAAGTCCAGCGATAGGACCGAGAATTCTGGGCTGTTTTGATAAATGCCATTAGGACTTTAAAAACATTGTGCACTTGCGCTTTTATCATTATTTAAGATTGCTTTAGGACTTTTTTTTAATTTAAAAAGATTCTGGGGAAAGTTAACATGATTTTTTCTCTGTCGTGTTACTAAAGGACACTGCTTTGCTAGGTCGTTTCTGATTTGGTACGATTGCTCAAACTCCAAAGCCCTGCATTCACTGTCACTGCCCACTGGCCAAAGAGCTGCACAGGAAGGCAGAATTATGGACCCGAGACTTGAAAAGGGACCTGGAAGAGTTAGAAAAGGAAGTCGTGGAGGCCAGGATGCTGACATCACAGAAACACATCCTTTGTTTCTCCATCACAGAAACAAGGCCACACGTAACCAAGCCCTGTAACTCCAGCATTCAAAAGCTAAATCATCGCCGAATATTAAAAATTAGGGCAGGTTTTCAGAAAGGACTGTGAGGCTAGAGGGCAACGAGAAACTTCCAAGAGAAAGGTGTGGAGAATGAGGCAATGACACTCCCTCTCACAGATCGTACCCGCAAACCTCAACCCCAAGAGAAAGGAGAGTCCCATTTATTGAACACCTGCTGTTGACTTGGCAATAGAAGCCTTGGTCATTGCGTTCACACGCACTCCCACAGAACACATGCTGCTGTCAGAGAAAGAAATCCACAAACAACCTTAACACAAGTCCTCACGAGCAGGGCGTGAATGTTGTGAGAAAAAATACGAAGGACTCTCTGTGTGGTGAGAGCGTGACGTTTCCTGGCTGTGACTCTGTGTGGTGACAGCGTGACATTTCCCAGCTGTAGATGGGTGGCCGGCACTGTGACGCATCTCCTGTTTCTCTCGTCCCCTTTCGTCAGGTGTCCAGATTAGCTCCTTCACTCAGGCCGACCTGACTTCACGGAGTGTCCAGTACACGCATTCCAGCGAGGCCGAGCGACACGCAGACGCCTTCAGCTTCACGCTGTCCGACGGGGTCAATGAGGTAGGAGAGGAAGTGGACTCCGTCCTCGCTGTCCTCTCTGAATGAAGTGGGCAGAGCCACTCCACTCCCTTCTGCTGTCAGCAGCCTCTGACAGTCACGTGGGCTCCTGCCCGGGAGTCCTTACTGTGGGGTGCTGGTCAGGCAGTCATTCCAGGCAACGATGGGACAGGTAGAATAGAGAGCACACCTTCTATTTCTTGGAAGGTGCTGGGGACGCCTGCGCTTTTCTGCCCCTCTAGGTCGCGCAGACTTTCCACATCACTCTCCGCCCAGTGGATGACTCGCTGCCCGTGGTCCGGAGCTCAGGGATGCGGGTGCAGGAGGGTGTCAGGAAGACCATCACGGAGTTCGAGCTCCAGGCGGTGGACGCGGACACGGAGGTAGACGCACTCCCCTGTGTTCTCTGCTAGCGCAGCTGTCAGGCCGCTGTTGCTGTGTGACCACGCACCCTGGGGTTCGGGTGCAGTGGCGAGGTTAGTGCAGGCATCCTGAAAGGCTTAAAAGGCAGAAAATACCATGGCCTTTTGAAAAAGAGAAACTAATGCATTTGAGAGCAGAATGTCTGTCTCTAACCCCCTTCTGATCCCTGAGTACATTCATCCTTTCCCCTGATTCTATGTAACAATCACATTAATGTGCTGATTTTTTACTGTGATTCACGGAAAATCAGGCAGATAACATTTCACCCAATGTTGTTATTCACTATTAGGGTGAACGAAGATTTTTCTACACTCATAAACCTTTTTCCCTATCACCCCTCCGTTCAGACTTCTCTAATGTGACTAATTATTACAGTTTTAGCCTCAAAGACCAGGCTCTAGGCAATGAAACAGGGCGTGTGCAGACGAGGCTCTCCCTCTCGGGCTTCCAGATTAAAGCAGACATAGCCTGCAGAAAAGCACAGCGCCGCCCTTGCTGATGAGTTCCGGGTACCCCCTTCTCTGTGCCACCTCACACGCATTTATTCCTCCTTTCATCAAACATTAAATGCCTACTGGGTTTTGGGCTCTGCTCATATGTCAATGCAGAGCTATGAGTAGAACAGGTAATGTTCCAGGCTTAGAGAGGGTACAACCTTTGGCTGGGGAAAGACAATAGAGAGAGAAAGGCCATATATCAGCTGCAAGTGCTGTGAAGAAAGATGAAGTGAGGTGCGGGAGGTGGACAGACGGGGATGCTATTCTACAGAGTGGTTGGGGGAGGCCTCTCCAGGAGGTCGTATGTGAGCAAAGAGATCTGTAAGGACAAGAGCAAGCTGTGCGGTTACCTGGGAGAACTCGTGCCCCAGGCAGAGGAACCAGGGTGCAAAGCAACTATGCTCAGGTGTGCTTAGACGCTGGGGACAAGTGCCATGCAGGTCACAAGAGCCCAAGTGGTTAGAGCCCAGTCAACGAGCAGGAGAGGAGAAAGAAGTTGGCCGGGAGCCCTGGGACCAGGTCGCAGGGGGCCTTGCCAACCCAGGTCAGCCTTTGCATTCTATTGAGTTGGTAGGAAACCCTTGGAAAGTTTGGGCAGGGTTTTATGCCTCTTTTTTCTCCTCCTACAGGTCACTTGAGAATAAGCCATTACAACTGGGCTATTAGCTTCTGTCCTCGTGCATATGGGATTCTGTATATAAGAGTTTTAGAAAAGTGAGGGGAAAATGAGTGAAAAAGAAATAGTTTTTAAAATGTCCATTTCCTGTCATCTTGTTAGAGGACAAAAATTCAGGCTTTCTGCTGGGCACAGTCATGTGTACCTATAATCCCAGCTACTTGACAGGATCACTGGGGCCCAGGAGTTCAAGACCAGCCTGGGCAACATACCAAGACCCCATCTCAAAAGAAAAAGAAAAGAAAAGAAAAATGTAGGCTTTCCTCTATGACCTGAAGAGAACAAAATTAAGTGCTTGTGTTTCACAACTGAAGCACTAGAATGCAATTCCAACTGTAGTAAACAATATACTTTTTTCCTTTATATCTATTTTTGGTATCTATAAAGCTACCCAAGCAGCCCCTGTTTCCTAAGTGACTTTAGGCTCTGCTGCCCTTGACTAGCTATGGGCTGTCACTCATTCATCTGTTTCTGTTATGAACTTCCCTTCCCTTCCCCTGGCTTTTTGCCTCTTGGACAGGCTGAATCTGTCACGTTCACCATCGTGCAGCCCCCACGCCACGGCACCATCGAGCGGACCTCCAATGGGCAGCAGCATTTCCACTCCTCCACCTTCACCATGGAGGATATCTACCAGAAGCGGGTCAGCTACAGCCACGATGGCAGCAACTCCCTCAAAGACAGGTTCACCTTCACCGTCTCGGATGGGACAAACTCCTTCTTCATCACGGAGGAAGGAGGAAGAGAGGTGAGGGGCAGAGACAGTGGGGAGGTGGCCTAGCAGCATGTGCAGGAGCAGACCATGGATTTTTGCATCAAGCACAGCATCACTGGAGATTCTATTCTGTCACTTACAGCAGAGTGGTCTGGGGCAACTTACTGTTTTAAGCCTCAGTTTTTAATCTGTTGAATGGGCACAATAATAATTATCAGGTTTAGATAGTTAGCTTAAGAGTCCAAGGAGGTAATCCACCGTCCCTACCACCGTTGGTAAATAGCACTCAATACAACGGCAGCTGCTGCTGCTGTTAATGTTACTGTTACTTCGTTTTTGTTCACCCTTTAGTCCTTGAATCTTTCTTTCACCTGATTTTAAAATAATATATATGGCTCCAGATCGTCTTTCTGTCTTTGGACTAAGTCCCCTCAGTCTGACAGAGTTTCTCAGTCTGAGAAATATCAGTGGTTAAGAATATGGTTTTTATATCCAAAAGATACTAAGTAAATTCTGACCTTGTCACTTAAAAGCTGAGTGTCTTTTTAAGTCATTTAAACTTCCTAAGCATCAGCTTTGTCATCTGTAAAATGGATATACCTACCCTTCCTGATGCACATACAATATTTAGCCCAGTGCCCAGAAGACAGGGAACATCAGATAAATTGTGGCAGTAACCGCTGACATTGTCACCCTTTTAGGACCAGCTTGTGAAACCGGTAAGATGCTTTTGTCTCAAGGTCAGGCAGCTGTCAAGCTTTACTTCCTAAAGGAATTGCTTGCTTGCTTTTTTTTTTTTTTTTTGAGACAAAGTCTCACTATGTCGCCCTGGGTAGAGTACTATGGCGTCACAGCTCATAGCAACCTCAAACTCTTGGGCTTAAGTGATTCCCTTGCTTCAGTCTCCCAAGTAGCTGGGACTATAGGCACTGGTCACATACACCGGAGCTGGCAAGTTCGAACCCAGCCTGGGCCTGCCAAACAACAATGAGAACTACAACCAAAAAATAGCCGGGCGCTGTGGCAGGCATCTGTAGTCCCAGCTACTTGGGAGGCTGAGGCAAGAGAATCGCTTAAGCCCAAGAGTTTGAGGTTGCTGTGAGCTACAGGCGCCGAGCCAGAATGGCTTTCCTCTAACCTCCAGGTGTCCAGGAGAAGCTTCTATTTTGCTTCCACTGCCTTCCCCACTGTTTTTCCTCATGCCTTCATTCATTAGCCAGGTCTCCTGCAGTGCTGTCAACTTCCCCTGGGAAAAGCTGCCACTTTGGTGACAGGTGGGCCTGGGGCACCCTGCGTCCCGCCATCCATGTCTGGCTCTGCAGAGGCAGTTTCTGTGAGCAGCACGCCCTCACCCTGTGGCACCCCCTGGATAATCAGAGGATCCACTTCCCAGGCCCGCAGAGCCCCTTCCCTACTCTGACAGGAAGGACTGTTTTCCTGGATGAAAGGGCCTTTGCTCCTGTGGGGGCGCGCAGCCTGTGAGAAGGGCATTCTCGTCTGGCTGCTGTGTCTGTGGGGCTCCTGGGAGTTCCCTGCCACCGAAGTGTCTGTGCTGCATCACCGCCTGGCAGGTCATCACTTTTGTTGGGTTTTTTTTTTCCTCCCAAACTGTAGCTACTTTGCACTTAGTTTGACTTTCAAAAGAGAAAAAAAATTTCAGGATGTATCAGCAGGAAGGCTACCTGTCTTATAAACATAAAAGGTCACAGCAGGTCTCTGAGGGACTGTGTCATTTAAAAAATGGAAATTGCTTAGAAGGTGGGTTGTAGGAGATGGAGAACACAGTGTCTCACTGTCCTTGCTGTGTCTGCTCAGGGCAGCCAAGTGTGGCTAAGCGTGAGTGTGGCACGTGTGTGCAAGAAGGGGTTATAAACTACACGTCCTTCTTACTTTGGCCACATGCTTTTATTAGGGATGGCTTCTGCCCCTTCCCCTCTTTGGACAGCTTTGCCTTAAAATGAACAACAACAGAAAGGACAAAAAAAGAAGAAACCGAAAGTCTCCTGCTGTGAAACCTCTTTTTGCATCTGCTGCAATCCCAGCTGGAGGTTTTTGACATTAGCATTTTAATGATGATTTTTGCCAACCTCTCATGAAAATTTTGACAAGAGTTAGTGAAAGGAAATACTCTATTGTTTAGTGAGTTCAATAGTGAACTCACTAAAGGAGACCCAGGAGTGTGAAAACCAGCATCCATAGCAGGTGAAATTCCAGAAGAGCGTCCCACTTTTCTTCCCATGTGGTTCTCACGCACATCACCCTTCCCATTCTCCCCGAGGCCGGCCGGCCCCAGGGATGGAGACCAGCTCTACTGCCCGTTCTTGATCTCTGAGCATCACCAGCCCTCAGCCCTCCCCTCTCCGGACAGCCTGGGGCCACCACACATCTGACACCTACCAGTGACCTTTTCTTTCTCGGCCTCCCCTATAGATTATGACAGCAGCCCCTCAGCAGTTCCAAGTGGACATCCTTCCAGTAGATGATGGCACTCCCAGGATTGTCACCAACCTGGGGCTCCAGTGGCTGGAATACATGGATGGCAAGGTAAAGCCTGTCCCACCTGTCACAGTCACACCACCCAACCTGGGCTGCATCCTCCATGACAATGACTTATGAATAGATCTCCATTCAGCTCCTGTCCATTCCTCCCAATCGGCTGATTTTCCTGAGATTGGCAAGCTCCATGAGTTTAGTTAGGGTATTTTATTAGTAATGCTTGTGCAGGATTGGTTAAGATTCTGTACAGTTTAAAATGCCCTTACAACAGTATTCCAAAATATAGTAGGTCAGAGTCACATAGAAGTTTATTTTTCTTACATATGGGGTGGAAGTAGATGGGGTGCCTAGGGCCCTCCATGACTGGGAGAAATGCAGATTCCTTCCCCCTCATTTGTCTGCCATCACCAGCCTGTTGCTGTTGACAGCTTGGACAAAGCTCGTTAGAAATTTCAGTGTGCAGTTGGCCCTGCGTCTATAGGTCCCATGTCTGCAGATTCAACCAACCACAGATGGAAAATACTCAAAAGGCAAAAACACCACCACAAGTAGAAGACACTAGAACCACGTAGCATTTAATTATATAGGCATGCTAAGTCATCTAGAGATGATTGTGTAAATACCACACCATTGTATACGAGGGACTTGAGGGGCTGTGGATTTCTTCATGGGATCCTAGAACCAGTTCCCCAAAGGGACAACTGTACCAGCACATGGACGGGGACCACAGAGAAACAGAGGGCAAGGGACATCATCTTAAGGAAGGGGTACAGAAACGAACTTATCCCTTGCACTCATATTCTGTCAGCAAGAAATTGGTCCTATGGCCCCAAATGTTAATGGGGAGGCTGCAAAACAGCGTCCGTCACTGGGCAGGCCAGTGCTCATCTAAGACATTACCACTGGACGAAGGGGAGGGTGGCCTTTGGGAACATCTGGTATTGCTGTGGGTGGGAGGAAAGTGGCACTGTGCGAGTGAGAGTCCTCGGATGAAGTCTGTCTCGGAAACGTCTTTCTCCTCCTCATTGCCAAGTCGGTCATTTAAGGCATATGCCGTAATTTTCACCTGGCAACAGGCAGAGCACCAGGCCCGCACCCGGCTGCTCTGCTCAGCTGAGGCTGTCTCCGCATTGTGGCTGGCACTCTGTCTGGGGCATGGTCCTCCACCTCCGTGGAGCCGCAGTTGGCACTGAGGCTTGCCACCAAACGGATTGGGTTTTCTAAATACATGGAACAAAATTAGCACAGATTCTGTGCCACACCCCTTTTGCTTTTTCCCCTTTGTATTCACAGCAATCCCATCCTCGCCTCCAGATTCTCCTCCTGAGTTTGTACCCTTCGCTCCTACCCTGCTGCAATGACACAAATGACCTCTGTTTCGCCAAATCCACACACCCATTTTCTGGCCTCATAGTACTAGACCTACCAGTTTTCAAGGCTGTTGACCCCCCTTTCTTCTCTCAGATCTTTGCTCTCACTAAATATTTGTTGAATGAATGCACAAGGGAATTAAAAGTTCAGCCAGCATATTTGGGCATTATCAGGGAATAGTATGTTGATCTGATTCTATTTCAAGCATTACAATTGACTCCGACAATTGATTCCCTGCACTGAATCATTCTTTCAAAGTTCCAACTTCCTTTCAAGGCCCAATTCAAATCCCATTGCCTCAGATTCCTCTTTCTTCAACTCCAGATGAAATTAATCTCTCTCTGGCTTAAAAAGCATTTGACACTCTTTTCATATCTTACATTCTATTATCTGACATTGACCTTGCTTAGGAGCCTTTATTTCCCAGTAAAGCTTGTATACCTTCAGGGCACAGGCCAGGAGAATTTCTATCCTCAGAGCCTCTCTGGTCTGGACAGAATTCTCCATGCAGTAAATGCACTCAGTAAATCATTGTTGTGCCAAATTAAATCTGAGTCAGAGGGTCTTATTCCTGCTTTATTCCCATCTCAGGAATTAAACTTAATGGGTTTCTATTTCAGGCCACCAACTTGATCACCAAGAAAGAACTGCTGACCATGGACCCAGACACCGAGGACCCGCAGCTCGTCTACGAGATAACGACGGGCCCCAAACACGGCCACTTGGAGAACAAGCTGCAGCCTGACACAGCTGCTGCCACATTCACCCAGGGTGGGGCCCGGGGGACTGAGAAATGGGAGACGTCTGTTCTAATGCCACTCTCTCCATCTCCCCAAGCTTTCCCACAGCCACTTCTAGCTATTTATCCCCAAGTAACCTATTTGCAAACAAATAGATCTTTTAGTGTTTAATCATCCTGATTTTTTCCCCTTTTACTCTAAACTATGGCACAAAAAAAAAAAAAAAATTCATAAGTATCATGCTTCCTCAGCTCCCAAATCATGGTAATTCTTGACCAAGTTTTCTGGAAAAGAATACATTCTGCTGCTCGGTGCTCTTTAGAAATAACAGCAGCAGCAGCAGCAGCTAGACTATGAAAGAGACGTGCTCCTGTGTGGGCTTTATTATTTTTGTTCTTCTCTAAGAATTATAGATTTTTTTTTAAAACAGTCTCACTTTCTTACCCTCAGTAGAGTGCATCATAGCTCACAACAACTTCGAATTCTTGGACTCAAGTGATCCTCATGCCTCAGCCTCCTAAGTAGCTGGTATTACAGGTGCCTGCCACAATGCCCGGCTATTTTTTAGAGACAAGTCTCACTCTAGCTCAGGCTGGTCTCAAACTCCTAAACTCAAGCAATCCACGTGCCTTGGCCTCCCATAGTGCTGGGCTTATAGGCCTAAGCCACCACACCGGGCCTGAATTACAGATTTTTAAAAAGATTTCAACCAAGAAATTAAAATCGACATGTGTAGGTTGCTCAACAGAAATATTTTCCAGTTTTGAACCCATCAGGCCATTTTGTGTTTTAGCTTCTTATAAGCATGATAGATTTTTTCTAGACTTCTTTTAAGGATGGACCTGATGGGAGCAAACTCCGTAGTAAATATTCCTGCCCTGTGTCCTCACTCTCTCCCTGTCCTGAATTATGTGTTCTCTCCTGGCCCCTCGTAAGCTGTGCTTTAATCCAGCCCCAGCTGTCCTCATTAGCACACACCCTCCAGAGCCCCTTCTTTAGAAGAGTGGGGTCTGAGTGGGACGCCGCACACACAGAGGCTGGGGGCACAGACTTCCTCTGTCCCCTCTCAGATTCGCCTCCTACATTCCACAGACGTTCACTGAAATGCTTTTTGTCAAGACCCTGTGGTTCTCATTTTATAGCAGCATGAGGGTACTTTCTACAGATAAAGACAGGTCATTAGTTACACAGAGCTGCAGGATTTTCTTGTAAAATCTGGCCGAAACATTTATTTTTAAGACTTCTATGCTTTTGGTTCTTGGGAAAGTAAGTTTTATCTGTACCCTATTTGAAGAATAAACAAGGTGTGCTGGCGTGGGGATCTATGAGGCTGTCTTTATGTCCTAGGTTAATTCGTAGCAAATTCACGGCAAGTCTTTTTTTCTCACAGAGGACGTGAACTTGGGGCTGATTCGTTATGTGTTGCACGAAGAGAAGGCTCATGAGATGATGGACAGTTTTCAGTTTCTGGTGAAAGACAGTAAACCCAACGTGGTCAGCGACAACGTCTTCCACATCCAGTGGTCCCTCATCAGCTTTAAGCATACCAGGTACAAGCGTGATTGCTCTTTCATTCTTGCGAAATGAATCAAGTAAGCAGAGGAAAGAAGAAAATTGCTGGGGGTCAGCTCCAGTAACCTGGTGACCCTGGGAATGATGAGATGATGATGGCAGCAATGATAAAATAATAGTCACACCAAGTATAAATGCAGTTTGGACCAGGCACAGCGCAAGGTACCTGACATACATCATCCTGTTTAATACTTGCAATTACGAGATGAGGTCTGTTGTTACCCATACAGCAAAAGGAAAAGCCAGCAAGAGGTTAAGCAACTTACCCACAGGCACATAGCTAATAAGCAATGGGACCAGGACATCAGCCCGCTGATCTGAACCATGTGTTTTCTGCCTCTCATATGAGTATTTTTGGTTCCATCTTCAGCTTTTAGAAGATAATCCAATAGAACTGACAGGAAAAATAAAAACAGACATCCAAATTCCAAAAATAATCACTGGCCCACACGATCAGTATCTTTGCCCTCCATCTGTTTTTCCTCGTTCCCAAGCTGTATTCTCCCCTGGCTCCTTCGGTTTCTGTAGGCGTGTACATTTCTAGGAAACAAACGCATGTCTGAACAGAGACAGCTCTCTAGGATGCCTTCCTGACCTGCTGGGGAAGTACAGAGATACTGATTGGTAAAGGTGGTGCTGATTATATGAGTTAAGTTTAATTAGGATTATGATTTTTCTGGGGAAAATACTCTGTAAATCTATGTTTCAGAGACTCACTATTTTAAGAAATAAACTTTATGATAATACAGAAAATCGGACCTTGGGGAAAAAAAGGAAAACATACACACTGGATTGTACCCTTACACATACTTGGAGAATTAGAGGAAAACTAGAACCGAATGTTACATATGTTGTGTTCTGCTGTTATTTACCTCTTAATTGGGTATTTTTCAAAATTAAATAAATTCAGTAACATTTTCTGGACAACTTTCTAATGCTTAGTAGGATAACTGGGACAGAGGGCCTCAAAGCTGGCAGTGAGGCCTGACCTCGAGGGGGCACCACGCCTGCAGCCGTCACAGCGACCAGACACAAACCCAGGCGGGGCCCATCCTCAGTGATGGAAAGCAAAGTGGGTCTCACGCTCTCCTTGCTCATGGCTTCTCCAAACCAAGATGCATATTATGAATTAATAGCACGTGGGTAGTCAGCCTTCTACTTTGCAAAAGCACTAGAAATTCTAAGTCACATGCGAAGTTAATCCTGTCACTCTCTCATTGCCATAAAGCTGCATTTGTCTGAATCCCTGCGTTTCCAAGGCCCAACTCCCATTTTCCTACGTCTGGCACTGCCTTGGCTCCTCACACACTTCCTAGAGATGGGGTCCAGTGCGTTCCCTGAGCTGAGGTACTAATTGCCATCTGAGCGGCTTTCCTCCCTGAGAACCCACTGTCTACTCTGATTGCACCACCACACTAGGGGGATTCTGTCTCCTCTCCCTATGTTCTGAAAACCGAAGTTCACAGCTGCCAGTGCTGTCCGTCTCCCACATGACTCTGAACTCTCTTCCCAAGCGGGGCAGGCACCGTTCTGCATCCACAGTTTGGTCCTTGGGACCTGACTGTTCCAGCTGGACACATTCCCCCCACTTACACCCTGGCTCCTCGCAGGAGCCAGACTTCCTCTTCTCTGAGTTGCCAGTGACCAAGCAGAAGAGACGAGGATTAAATAAAGTGGTTTCTTTGTGACCCTGCACAGATTTTCAGAGACTGCCTTTTTTGTGTGCTCCTAGTTACAATGTCAGTGAGAAGGCGGGGTCTGTCAGCGTCACGGTGCAGAGGGCTGGGAACCTGAACCAGTATGCCATCGTCCTGTGCCACACCGAGCAGGGCACCGCCAGCTCCGGCTCTGGGGTCAGCTCCCAGCCTGGACAACAGGACTATGTGGAATATGCTGGCCAGGTAGGTGGAGTGGGCGTCTGATTCCTGAACTGCTGGGATGCCACCAGCAAAGCCTGTGACCCGTGGGTCCCCATGGCGCCTCCCCACTTCATGAACCCACCTTCCTTTCCTCTGCTCTCCTTCCTCTGGTGATGTCCCCGTCTCCCTCCCATCCTGCTCTGTCCTTCACAGTCTCTCTGACCCTCATCACGGTTATACTGCCAAAGTTTAAGCTGTTGTTTATCTAATCAGTCTTTACATTTTGCTTCGTGACCAAAAGGCATCCCCAAGCATCGCGTTCTAGACTCAGCCTCTGCCATTCCACCTTGGCTCTCCCTTCCCTGTCCTCACAGGAAGGTCTTAGAACAGACTAGCTGAGAGGTGATAGATGATGAGCACTGGGCTCCAATTATAAAGCGAAGCTGGAGAGACCTGGATGGGTTTAACTCTGGAGTAAGAATTGATAGCACCTGGCAGTGGACTGATTAGACAGTGGAGTAGAAGGGAGAGATGGTGACCGTGCCTCTTACTAGAAAGGGCCTGACTCCTAAAAGGAGCAGGTTGGGCAAGGTTTGGACTCATGACTTTGCTTTGAACATGTGGAGTATGTGTGGCTTGAGAATTAAATTAGCAGAGAGCAGTCTGAGGTCCAGAGAGCAATCAGCAAGAGACATCAACATGCCTATGGTAATTAGGGTGGTCATGAGAAAAGGAGAGAGTTGAAAGCAGAATAGAAAGGGTGGCTCTCAGTGGCGCCTGTGGCTCAGTAAGTAGGGCACCAGCCCCATATACCAGAGGTGGTGGGTTCAAACCTGGACCCGGCCAAAAACTAAAAAAAGAAGAAGAAAGGGGAACTTACGTGGCCAGCTCCTTTAGGGGAGGGAGCCCTGTATTTATCACCTTCCATGTAGGGGATGATGGCCAGCACTTCCTAGGTATTTATTCAGTCCTTTTCCAAAGTAATTTTATTATTCTTACAGCAACAGAAGTCTCTGTAGGGAGAAGTGGGCTCTGTCCTTCAATGGCAGCACTTCAGCTAGGCTAAGTCCTCTTACATCAGACACAAATGAAGAATTAGGAAAGAACAGATAAGCTAAAGAGTCTTTCAGCAAAATGATAAGACAGAACGTGTTCTTGTGTTTTTCAAGGAAAGACAAAAGACTGTCTGTGTTCTAGATCTTCAACAGAGATTGGTTAAGTGTTTCATTTCACTGAGCACATTTTGAAGTATGTAGCTTATTAAATGAAACTTAATGAGATTAATTGATTATATAGTACTAATAATTTTCTATTTGATTAAAATTACATATTTTTTGGATTTGCACGTCCCTGGAAACATACGACTAGTTTTTGCACATTTCAGCTGTCTCAGTTTGCACAAAGTCGAGCCCAGGGCTATTCCCTGTCCTTTCTTTCAACTTGGGCCAAGTCTGTCGCCTTTGCTACGTTTGAAGGTTTTAGCCAGCTCGCCTCCCTCCCTTCCTTCCTTTTTTGACAAAATGAAACCAGAATAAATTCTTATCTATAGGTTGACAATGGTGTGCATATAAAATAATCTCTCTGCTTTGTAACAGTCTAAATTAATTCATATTATAGTTCTAGCCCATTTTGATGACAAAGGATTTAGTCAAATATGATGTTAAAATTGGTCGGGCTTATTTATAACTTTTTATAAATTTAAACCTCATTATTCAGTACACTGAGATTCTGTGTCAATTTTAATTATACAAGTATGTGAGGATGGTAATGATAAGACCTTACATTTGTTCAGCACTTTAAAATATACTTAGCACTTTTCATTACGTACGGCCTCCTTTATTCCTTCCAGTAACTATGTAAAGTAGGAATGTTATAATCGTTATTTAGCTGATGAGGGATCTGATGTTTGTGAAGTTTGAAACCTAACATAGCATGGAAGGCACAGCACCAGACTTGAGGCCAGAACATCACACTGGAAGGTCTGAGCTCTGTCCACAGACACAAAGGGAGCTGAGCAGCCAAATGATGAATGCTGCTGTCCCAGTGAGTTAATAGAACAGGATATACAAAGTTGTTACGTGTGTTGCTCGTCACCAGATGGTAGGGGATGTCTTTGCTGCCTGTGTCCTTGTAACTGGTCAGCCCCACTGTGCAGGCGAAGAGTGGGCAGAGGTGGCCGACTGTTCCCAGTGACAGTGCAGAGCTGGGGCAGGAGGACCCACTCATTCAGTCAGTGATCTGCCCGCAGGACTCGGGAGCTCTTTCCCCAGGATGCGGGGAAGCTGAGGCACAGCTGACCTCCTCGTTGTTTCCTTGTGACAGGTACAGTTTGATGAGCGAGAGGACACCAAGTCCTGCACCATTGTCATCAACGACGATGATGTGTTTGAGAACATCGAGAGCTTCACCGTGGGGCTCAGCATGCCAGCATATGCCCTGTTGGGGGACTTCACCCAGGCGAAGGTCATCATCAATGATACTGAGGACGAGCCCACCTTAGAGTTTGACAAGAACACCTACCGGGTCAACGAGAGCGCCGGCTTCCTGTATGCACCGATCGAAAGAAAAGGTCTGTTGGTGTCAGAGGTGACAGGAGCTGTAATATCAGCTAAGAGTTGTGTTAACTCACATTTGTATTAACTCGTGTGTGAGTGCTTCACTGTATTAACTCATCTAACCCCCATGAACCCGAGTGGTGATTCTGCCCAGAGGAAGTGCTAGCAGAACATTCTCCTCTTAGTTCAAGTTGGCAGAGCTCCCTATATTTATTCTTAAGTTGAATTAGAAGACTGGTTATACATGGGTCATTACAAAAATTTTGAGATAACACAGAAATCAAGAAACATAAAATCCCCATGGGGGAAACAAACGAAGCCCTCCCAGCAACACCAATAAGCTGAGCAAGTTGGAACGTGCACAGGTGAATCGGAAAGGACGCTGTCAACTGTGTTTCTTGGAAGTGAAATAATGGACCATAACACGGTCTGTCTCACTTTCGTAGTGACCCATGTGGATTATTCATGAGTCAGTACTCTTAATCAATCACACAATTCATGAAATGTTTAGTAACCTTGGCCAAGGAGGGAAGTCACAGTTTGTAAGGGCTGGCTTTCCATCTTAGTTCTTGGAAGACAGAAACGTGCTTAAAGATTTCCCTATGTGAGGATCATACAGAGATCTCAGATGAAAAATGAGGGCAGTTGTGTAAGAAATAAAGGGCAATTCTTTTATTGTGTTGTTTTTACTTGACACAAAATTGTACATGTTTATAAAAGGCTAATTCTTGAGGGATTGAAAATCACAAAATCCTATGGATTTATACTCATGAGACTTTAAACCACTATTCAGAGCCACAACATGACTCTAAGTGATGATGTCAGGGTTCCCTATTGAATCTGCTGACTGGGCGTCAGGGTAACAAATACTGCAGATAGCACAAAACCTTGGTTCTGCCGCTTGGCGAACGAGCAAGTCCCATTGATTGCTCTGGGCCACCAAGCCAGGCCCAGGACAGGCTGTCACCGAGGGCAGTGGCATCACTAATAAGTAAAGTCATTTGTACAGAGAAGCAGATTTTGTTTGGTTTTATCTTTCTTTTTTTAAATCAGCTCATTTCTCTCTGGGAATTAAAGTGCAGAAGTTTATTCGGAAAGGCACTGAACTGTGCTCATAGCACTACCTTCAGGACACAATTACTTTGCTACTTACAGTACCAAATATGTCTCTTATCTTTCCACCCGCTGTGGTCGTAGATGGTGGGCAATGAGTCTTGTGAATTAACAGAGCACGAAATTCACAGAATGGGAAATCCATTTTAAGTTGTTTAGCGAAATACCTAGAGTATATGAAATCCTCAAGTGGTTTATACCACAGGCTGAACAGAAACAGCATTTCAGGAAGGTTTCCATCATAGTGTGAACAGAAATAGTGATGGAACGTGTCAGAGGCAACCAAGCTCATTAATTGACCACAGTTTTTTATTTTTTTGATTTGAGCAGTACTCATTCAAATGCTTTGGTGTCCTTGCCATTTACATTTCAGGAGATTCAAGCAGCATCGTCTCTGCAATTTGCTACACCATCCCTAAGTCAGCCATGGGAAGTAGCCTCTATGCTCTAGAATCAGGCTCTGACTTTAAATCAAGAGGGATGTCTGCTGAGAGTCGTGTGATTTGGGGGCGTGGTGTCACCATGTCCACTTGCGATGTCATGATCATTGACGACAGCGAGTATGAAGAGGAAGAGGAGTTTGAGATCGGCCTGGCACACGCTTCCGACAACGCTCGTGTGGGAAGGGTGGCGACCGCCAGGGTGCTCATCAGTGGCCCCAACGATGCCTCCACCGTGTCGCTGGGCAGCACGGCTTTCACCATCAGCGAGGATGCAGGTGAAGGAGAGGATGCTGGCGCTCCACCGCCCATCTCTTTATCCCTTTCTTGAACAATTTCCTCTTTAGGTTTGAGAACGTCCTTGAGACGTTGGGCACACCATTACTGCCATGGGTCTGAGGCATTGTGAAAGGCTGGGCACCAGGACCAGCCCTGGAAGCTCTTGAGGGGTGGCCAGTTCTTGTTCTGCTGGTCAATTACAGAAAGATTCTGGCTTAGAGCTTTCTGGGTTGGCCTTTGTGGTCCAGAGGGAGGGCCTGGTGCTGCGCATTTTGACTTGTGAAGGAGGGGAACTTGATCTGCTGAAGACAGAGGTGAGTTATACAACGTGCTGCTGCCTGCTAAAGCAAACTCCAAAGTTAGCATGTCTCAACACAGTGGGGCTTTCTCCTCCTTGTGCCCACCCAAAGCAGACCGTGGGCAGGTCTCTCCCCTCTCGCAGCCCCACAGGGGTCTGGATGGCCTCTCCTGCTGCTGGCAGGTGTACAGGGGCAGAGCGGGCAGCAGCTTTGCTGAGCAGCTACTGATGTGATCCTGAGTGGGCCTTTTGCCTCTGTAAAGGGATTCTGAGGGATTCTGGGAACTGATATTTTTGAGCACTCACTGAATGCGAGGCAGAGCACCCTGTGTATCCCAGACATTCTCACTTAATCTTCTGTGGAGGAGAGAGACATCTTGTATAGGATATTTGGCTTTGTCTGGAGCTAAGGGAGGGGAAAAAGGGGAAAGAAAGAAAACTTTATATAGACAAGTGGATGGAAGCCCGGAGAGCTTAAATAACTCATCAAAGATGCAGATGCTGGTATGAGGCAGAGCTGGATTAGATAGAACCCAGACCTTCCTGCTACGAGCGTTTCCTTTCCCACACACCAAGGAGCCATGACTACATTTCACCGCACAGTCTATTGGGTATAAAATGTGGTGGTCAATAGGGTCTTCATGGAGCTTTTCTCTGACTTTGATTTGTGAAAACAACTAAATATCTTTAGGACACTACAAGGAATGATGTCACAGCGGACCAGAGATGAACTTCATCCCTAAGATAAACAACGAGCACATACATGGTTTAAGTAATGACATGTGCTTTGAAGAAATAGGGAGATAGACCCAGTTAGGAACTTTTAATTAGGAACATTTAGCTTCAGGTCCCACAGAGTCCCCTAGCTGGTTCCTCTTAAATTGACTGTGTTCTAGCTCACCCCTGAGGCCCTGCTCTCTGAGTTTCTTCTCCCTAAGCAGGTTTGAGAAGTTTTTCAGGGCACCCTTCCCCCTGAAGTGCATTGGTCTCCCATGAACAGTCTCCCCTCTGAAGCCGAGAATGTCCTCCCCAGGGCTCCCTCCAGCACTACCTCCCTGAACCCTCCCCTAGGGCTCTGTTTGGTCTTAGTGTCAGTGAAAAGTGGGGTAGTGACACCTCCCAGCCTTCCTCAGAAGGGACGTGGGCACCTCAGTCACTGAAATGGGGTTAGACGAGCTGAGTGGGACGAAGCTGCCACCACTGCAGTGAGGGACGACATTCGTCTTCTGGCTGAAGGTTGACCATCGGCATCTCTATTGATCTTGATTCAGGCACGATGAAGATTCCAGTTATCCGCCATGGCACTGACCTGTCCACTTTCACATCTGTGTGGTGTGCAACACGGCCATCAGACCCAGCTTCTGCCACTCCTGGAGTTGACTACGTTCCCAGCTCTAGGAAGGTGGAATTCGGGCCTGGTGTCACCGAGCAGGTGCGTATTCAACAGTCAGAGCACCACAGAGTCACAGGGCCAGTGATCTGTGAATGTTGTGTTTAGTCTATTTTCCAAGCTCTTTTGAGGACTCTAAACTCCCTTTGTAACATTTTTAATACTATCCTTCTTTCTTTAAAAACATAAATGTACTATCCTTCCTTTCTTTAAAAACATAAACGTGTAAGCAAGAAAACAAACTTATGAGGGAATCTTCTAAAAACTCTGCACATCACATCTTTGGCATCACAGGTTTAGGATAGAGACTTCCCTTACTTGATGTAAATGCTTAGAACAAACTCCTGGGAGCATGTAAAAGTAGTTATCATTTTATGGATTTTCAGAAGATTTGCTTCAAGACCACCAAAGAAAGGAAAGTGCCACTTGGTTCTGTTCTCCCAAAGGCAAATGGGCATTTGGTGTTGGGCCTGCTGTGACGTGTGCTTTGATTTCTCTCTTAGTTTTGCACCTTGACTATCTTGGATGACACTCAGTACCCAGTAATTGAAGGACTAGAGACGTTTGTGGTTTTCCTCAGCTCAGCACAAGGGGCCGAACTGACCAAACCCTTCCAGGCCGTGATTGCAATTAATGACACATTCCAAGATGGTAAGAGATTGGGGGTACCAGCTGGCGGTTCAAACTACATTTCTGTTTTTTTTAACTTCCACATATGTAACATTGGAACTCATTGACATTTTCACTGAAGAAATGTGTGTGTGTGTGCACATAGGTGCCCGAGCCCATGGATGCACACACTTTTACTTAGAAACATGGACAAGAACCATGCATCTCTCTGATGCTCTGCCATGCATGAAGAGGTGTACAAGCTTTGTGTTCTGTCCTCAAGAAGTTCAGTGTTTAGTTGGAAGTGCAGAACATGAAACAGAAGTTAGAATCTAGCGTGATAAAGGACCCAATAGTATTATAAATCCAGTACTGTAGGAACAGAGAGAACTGAACAGTAACCGTGTGTGGAGAAAGTCATAGATTTCCAAAGAGGTGATATTTAAGAAGACTCTTTGGGTGTGATAGTAGTCACCTAATGGTTAATAAAGGAGAGGCTATTTGAATGGGGAGAGATATAGTGTGTGCAAGGAATAACAATAGATAAAGGAGAGGCTATTTGAATCGGGAGAGATATAGTGTGTGCAAGGAAGATGCATATTTGGGAAGGAGGGAGATACTTTTGCTTTGAGCATGGCAGGGAGTGAATAGATGAATGAATGGAAAGATAGGTTCAGGCATGATGAAGATTCCAGTTATCCCCAATGATACTGACCTGTCCATTCTGAGAGGCTCTATGTCCTGCCCTAAGCTAGGGATCTAGGGAGCAATACACACTTAGACACAGAGGAGCAGTGTTGGTGTGACTCAATGCAAATGAATGACACCTACTCAGTCAATCAGCATTTAGCTGAGGGACCCGGGGGGCCAACACCAACAAGCACTCCACAGGAGAGACAAGGGTGCGGCCCCCTCCAATGTTCCTCACTGGCTTTTATTGAAGTCTCAGGCATGAGAAAGTTCAGCACAGCAGAAAGCTTCTAAGAGAGAATAAAGGTTAAAAAAAAAAAGTAGTGTATCTTTAGCTGCATGATTGAACTCTGAACATGTTCTGTTTGCTGCACTTCTGTCTTGCCTACATCTTATCCCTGCTAATATATGACTTAGGGCTGGGACACTACGCTGTGTCTAGCGAGTATTGTTTTCAGTATTCAGGGTCAGCAGTGGTTCTTGACTTTATCCCAGATTACTCTGTCCCTAGTGTCTAGCTTCTTAACCCTGTGCTCCATCCTACAGAAGGATGTGATTTTTGCTTTAGAAAGCAAACATCAGCAGTACTGTAGGAGGTGTGCAGGAATGCATAGAGACAGGTATATAAAGAAAACGTTGCTCACTGCTGAAGGTATGACCTAAGTGACCTGAGGAAGGACAGGAACAGACAGCTGGTTCTCGGAAAGAACTGATGAAATTTAGAATTGTTAGAACTTTAGAATTCATTCTGTGGGTTCTAGAGTTAAATGGAAAAGATCAAATCAAACCTTCAGGGAGGGTCCCAGCAGGTGACTATAGAGCCCAGAATTAAGCTTCCAGTGACTGAAAAGTCCTCAGGCAGCCCAGCAGGATAATTTTTTATGATTTTATTTATTCCAAAATAACTTATATCATGTATCCATGGGCCATCCAGAAAGTATTCAGCCATGTAATGTGAAAAATAAGAGACATGTGTGGCTGGATACTTTCCAGACCACCCTCATATCATGGTAAAAAATTTAAATGGCAAAAGAGTTTACTATGAAAATTAAATCTTCCTTTTATTCCTTTCTCCCAATTCTCTAGCACCCAATGCTAGAAGACACCTAATTTTTTTTTTTTTTTTTTTGGAGACAGAGTCTCACTCTTGTCACTAGTGCCAGAGTTCTGTGGCATCAGCCTAGCTCACAGCAACCTCAAACTCCCGGGCTCAAGCGATCCTCCCGGTTCAGCCTCCCACATAGCTGGGACTACAGACACCTGCCACCACCCTGGCAAAGTTTTTTCTATTTTTAGTGGAGACAGAGTCTCACTTTGCTTAGGCTAGTTTCAAACTCCTGAACTCAAGCAATCTTCCTGCCTTGGCCTCCCACATTGCTGGGATTACAGCTGTGAACCACTGCACCTGGCCTAGAGACATCATTTTAGCCAGGTTTTTTGTTTCCTCTAGGAGGAAAATATATATATTTATATATATTTATATACACATATATATGTATATCATACACACACACATATACACCTGCATCCAGAATAAAGGTAAGTTATTTGAAAGCCAAGTTTATGGAAGTATAACTTTCATAAATGAAGACTCACCCACCTTAGTGTACCGTCCTCTGAGTTTTGGCAAATGCATGCAGTGATGTGCTCACTGCCACAATCCAGCTGTTGAACAATTCCACGCTCTGCAGAATTCTCTCATGCCCCTTTGTAGTCAGCCTCTCTCCAGGCGCAAGCCCTGGTGGCCACTGATCTGTTTTCTGTTCCTGTCATTTTGCCTTTTCTAGAATGTCACGTAATTGGAACCATGCTATGTGCCATTTTGAGTTTGGTTTCTTAGAAAGATGCCTTTGAGAGTTCTGTATGATCTTACATCTATGAGTAGCTCATTTCACTTATTACTGAATGGTTTCCATTGTGTGGACATACCAGAGTTTGTTTATCCATTCATCTGTTGAATGACATTTAGATTGCTTCAAGATTTTGGCAATTATGACTGGAGAGGATACAATTATTTGCACATAGGTTTTTATGTGAATGTAGGTTTTCATTTCTCTGGGATAAATACTTAGGAAGGAGGTTGATGGGTGACATGGTAAGTGTACGTTTGATATTGTCACCTTTTAGTGTTTTTTAAAAGTTATTCTAGTGCTTGCTTCAGCAGCACATATACTAAAATCGGAACGATAAAGTTATTCTAATAGGTATGTAGTGATATCTTGTGGTTTAAAGTGATTTCCCTGGTTGGACAGTATCTCATGCCTGTAATCCTAACACTCTGGGAGGCTGAGGCAGGAGGATCCATTGAGCTCAACAGTTCAAGACTAGCCTGAGCAAAGTGAGACCTCATCTCTACAAAAAATAGAAAAATTAGCCAGGTGTGGTAGTAGGCACTTGTAGTCCCAGCTATTTGGGAGGCACAGGTAGGCACTTGACACCAAGAGTTCAAGGTTGCTATTAGCTATTATATAATTCCATGCACTCTGTCTAGCTAGGGTGACAGTGAGACTCTGTCTCCAAATAAATAAAGTGATTTCTCATTGACTAATGACATTGGCATCTTTTTGTGTGTTTGTGCCATCCATACATCTTCTTTAGTGAAGTGGAATTCTAATATTTGCCTTATTTTTGACTCATTTTTCCTTTATTATTGCATTGTTGTAGATTCTGGACAAAGAGCTGTGTTTTACAAATATTTTATCCCAATTTGTTGCTTGTCTTTTTGTTCTGTAAACAATGTCTCTCAAAGAGCCATTGTTTTTCATTTTGAAGTAGTCCCATTTATCAATTTTTCTATTACAGATCATATTTTTAGTGTTGTAGCTCAGAAAATCTTTGCCTAACCCAAGGATACAGAAGTTTTACAGCTTCAAGTTTACATTTATGTCTGTTATTCATGAAATATTGACTTTTAAACCACAAACAAGATTTATAACAATTACACTATTTAATGTTGCATGTTACTTCAGAGTCTACAGAGTGATCCATTAAACATAATTCACATGCTTAAACCCCATGATTTTACTTTTGTTTTTATTTAGTAGATAAGGAAACTGAAAATCAGTGGAAATAAGCAAGACACCCGAAGTGTAGTATTAATATCTGGAGAAACCAACATGTACGTCCAAAGTTTTTCTTTTTTCTTAGTAATAACTAACTTTTGTTGAGTCTATCCAATGTACACGTTCTAGGGCAGAAAGATCCTACATACGTTATTTCTAATTCTTATAACAATCCTTCGTTTGTGACGTTGAGGTTGAATAATCTATATAGATCATACAGAATGGAGATAACGAAGCCCTAATTAAAACCCAGGTTTCTCTATCCAAGTCCAACCTTGTGGTTTCGTATCCTACCATGCTTCCTTTTATTTTCCTTTCTTCTCTTCCCTTCCCTTCCCTTTTCTATTTCTTTTTTTTTTTTTTTTTGAGGCAGAGTCTCACTTTGTTGCCCTCGGTAGAGTGCCGTGGCGTCATAGCTCACAGCAACCTCTAAGTCTTGGGCACAGGCAGTCCTTTTGCCTCAGCTTCCCCAGTAGCTGGGACTACAGGTGCCTGCCACGACACCCAGCTAGTTTAGAGACAGGGTCCCACTGTTGACCCACCTCAGCTTCCTGGAGTGCTTGGGTTACAGGCTTGAGCTGTAAATGGGCCACGTACAATCAGAGTTCTATGAGAAGTGCTAACAACAAGTGCAGCATGACCAGTGTGAGCCCATGTGCCGTGGTGGGGTGACCTCCATCGTACAGGTTTTTCCCCATCAGTGTGAAAAGAGAGGGGCTCTGTGGTCAGGGAAACTGACTCTCAGGGCCAGTGCTGCCACTTCCTAGGGACTGCACTGCCTTCCAGGTTGCTCAGAAAATGCTTAAATAATATGTATGAAAGATGAAAGGCCCCGACACATGCCTGGCTGACACCTTAACCCTGTGCATGGACCTATTGGAGCTGGGCTGGGTTGCTGGGCTGGACCTCTGCCTAAGGGCTGACGGCTTCTGGACAGGCGATCAGGAGACTGGCCACTTCCTTCCTTTTCTCTTTCTCTCTGTCTTCTCCCTGCCTCCCTCCCCATACAGGGATAGAAGTGAGGGCCAGTATCTTGTTAAAGGGGGAGACAAAGGAGTCTCTTTAGCTCAGGAGGAACTCAGCATTGATTAATACATGACAATATCTAAACACAACCACTTTAGCCTTTAACTTTCTCAGCTTGTGGCCTGTCAGACCAGTAAGGGAAGTCCATCTAAGCCTTAGATAGCCACAGTGAGCAGAAAAGCTTCCTTGCTTGTGTTGCCTTTTCCCAGCAGGGAGCTCCAAGCTCCCTTCCTGTCCTCCTCTGCTCTGTGGTGTCATTGCCACCCACCTGTTAACAGCACAGAGCACTTTCCTGGGTGACATGCAGGGCCTCACACCACAGTGGTCCCGTTTTCTTTAGGTCTGGTGTTCTTTTAAGAGGTTATCTTTTGGCTTTTTATTTAGTGATATTATTAATATAATTAGCAACTATGAAGGTTTCCCCAGATGATGGGATAGTTTGTTTTTAGCCAGAGCCAAAAGTTCTGAGAGGGAGTAGGTTGAAAGCAAATAGTTCCCTCAAATTGAGTTGTGGAATGTGTGGGTGCTTATGCCCACCCCCGTCCTTCCTTTCAGGTTCCGCAGGGCACATCCAGCAGGTGGCCAGCAAATAGCTGGTCACAGCTATAGGGTCAGCGTCCTACCACCCCAGAGACTCATTCTTCCCCAGGAGGCTTTGACATATGACTCTTTGCAGTGTTCATAAAGAAATTAATAACCAGCAGTCAATAAAACACTGGGCTTGGAAAGAGAAATATCTTAATACAGAACGCTATAATAGATATTTTAGGAAGGAAAAAGAAAAAAAAGATCCTTCATGTTGAGAACCCTCGAGTTGGCGGCCAACTACAAACTGTGATATATTAATTCCTATCAAAATCTGAGTGCCTACTATAAGCCAGGTGTGATATTGGGTATCACGCATTTATTATCTCCTTAAATTCAGTCCTACCAACAATTCTATGTTAGATACTAGTATTTCCACTTTATATATGAAAAAAAATCCCAAGGCTTAGGAAAGCTAAGCAACATGGCCGTATGTCACTGCTAATAAGGAGCAGCAGGGCTGGGAAGGAAATTCTGGCCTGTCTCATCTGATGTCCTGGTTTTTAACCACAATTTGGCTGGGGTAACTCCCTGAAGTCAAATGAGGATTTGAGTCTCTAAAGGAGCAGTGACTCTGTAGGAGAGGATGCAGGCGAGGGCCCGCTGGCCAGAGTCAGCCTGTGGACGTGTTGTGTTAGACCCAAATAACTTTGGACTACAGGGAATTTCCTTTGATTATTTTGTTTGTTTTTTTTTAAATTGGGAGCTGTCACATAAAAATCCCGACCACTGGCTTGGTTTAAAAATAAGAAGATCTGGCAACAAAACACCTCTGCCCTCTAAGCAGAGTCTGTCTTCCCCTCTTTCACCACATCCCCACCCTTCCCTATGGTACCCTGGCCTCACCTCGAGACTTGCCCTGCTGTTTTCCTTCTTGGAGCCCTAAGAAGGAAAGTGAACCCTTTTGAGTACCCAAGTCACTATCAAAATTTTTCTCACACCTGTCCCATTTCTTTGCTTCCATTACCTGCCGATATTTGAGATGGTGATCCCATCTTGAAATTGAATGAAGACAGGTACAAAATTAATGTATTCTAGTTCATCGACACCACACTCACAGTGAAAGCAGTCCTCTTATCTGGAAGAACGACAGCATGTTTTGAAATTCACTTATCACTGTGATATGCCAGCCTACACTGACCTTCCGTGGACTCCTGCTGCCAAGTGGCCAAGTGGGGACTGAGAAGGCCTGTGGCCCCTGCACCCCCTGCGTCCCCCACTAACAGCGCCTGTCTTCCTGTCTGCCCACCCAGTGCCCAGCATGCAGTTTACTAAGGACTTGCTCCTGGTGGGGGAGAAGGAGGGAGTCCTGCACATTCCCATCGTCCGGAGCGGAGATCTGAGCTACGAGTCCTCGGTGAGGTGTTACACTCAGAGCCACTCTGCTCAGGTCACCGAGGACTTTGAAGAGAGACGAGATGCAGATTCTTCACGGATTACATTTCTGAAAGGGGAAAAGGTAAGTGGATTCCATGGTAACTGAGAGACAGGATTCTCTTCTTCCTTGGTGCCTTTGTCTACAGTGAAATAATTCAGACAAGTTCCAAGAATTTTCAAGATTTTCTTATTAAAGTTGACCCCTGAATAATGGAGAGGTGAGAGATGCTGAGCCCCTGTACAGTCAGAAATTTGTGTGTAACTTTTCATTCCCCCCAAACTTAACTACTAATGGCCTGTGGTTTACTGGCAACCTTACTTATAAACAGTCCATTAACATGTGTTTTGCATGTTATTTGTATTATATACCATATTCTTACAGTAAAGTAGCTGGATAGAAAAAAATGTTTAGAAAATCCTAAGAAAAATAAAATATATTCACTGTTCATTAAGTGAAATTGTGGATCATTATAAAGGTCTTCATGCGGGGTCAGCTAAAGGAGAGGAAGAAGAGGAGGGGTTGGACTCGCCACGTCTGAACAGCAGGGGTGGAAGACAGTTACATCTAGTGGGTCTGCGCAGTCCAGACCTTTGTTGTCCAAGGGTCAGCTGTAATGGATACTAGTTTTAATAACGTCATCTGTTCCTTCTTTGTCTTCCACTTACCACCAGATATACGTAGCTTGGTTGAGCTGGGAAGTTTCGATGACTGTGACATGTTTGGAACTCAGCAGAATCAAACGAATCTAAAACTCTGTGAGAGATGAGCACAGTCCACCAGGGCTACGTAGAGAGAAAGAGACAGTTCTCTAGCACCTGGGCCCCCATCCCAGGGCCACACACATCTTAGCGTAGAACCACGTTAGATGTTGAGCAGAGTAAAGTCAAAGGCGTATTCTCTTGGCAGTGTGCATGAGAAGCCATGCGTATGAGCATAGACACTCACCACTAAATATGGCTGCACCAGAATCAAAGCCAGCCACCTCAGTGTATGTCAAAGGTACATACTGAGTCAGAATCACATTTCCTCTTTTTTTTAATCCCAGTTTCAGATAATTGAGTCAGTTGCACCCCTTGGTTCAAGGCACATATCCTCATTGGTTGGTACAAGCCCTTGCTCTTATTTTGGTCTGTTTATTCCTTTTACCCCCATCTCCAGCCACATGATCTTCCCCACCTGTCGGTCTGTCTTGTTTAACGTGTCTCTCTTAGTCTGTATTTATTCTTAAGAAATCCTTGTTCCTTTGTGTGTGCGATTATTAATTTATGACATGCTACTGTGCTAGCTCTTTATCTTTTGCTGATTTTACTGAGCAGTGTGTTTTAACATCTTTCTGTGTTGTTTCCATATCCATCTAATCTCTTGGTTCTTAATATTTCATGGTGCGTCTCTCCCGTCTTTCACCCACACGCTCACAGCAGGCAGCTGTTTGGAACGTCAGTGGTGGTGCCCACTTGCCCCTAACACTCCGTTTCCATAAATGGCGCTTCTGTGCACATCCTCATACACGTCCACTTAAGACCTGAGTGAGAATTTCCATGCGTAGATGAAAAATTGCTGGACTGCAGGACACCCGTATGCTTAATTGAAATAATTGTGTCAGAAGACCTTCCAGAATGTCGCTAGAAGTGCGTGAGGGTTGCTATAACCCTATATCTCTCTACCACTTAGCAGTATTCACCTTTTGAATTTTTGCTAATTTCATATAGATACTTATATTTCATTTGAATTTGTATTTCTCTACTTGCTAATATTTTATATGCCTGTTAGCTTAGTGAATTTCCAATTACCTTAAAGACTCTTCTTATCCTTTGTTCCCTATTTTATTGTATTGTCTTTCTCATTGATTTGTCACACTTTCTGGTATATCCTAAATATTAATTTCTTTCCAGTTTTAGACATTTTAGATATTTTAGACATCTTTTCTCTCTCTGCCACTTATCTGTTACCTTCGATTGGTGTTCTTAGTTGAACAGAAATCTTCAATTTTGATAGAATCAAATGTATCCACATTTTGCCTTGCGATAGGCCTTTGGAAGTTTAGCATCAGAAAACCATCCCCACGGCAGACCCCCCCAGATTCTTCCTTCTGTCCATCTTTACTACCAAAAGCAGTGATAGCTCCCTTTTTCAGAGATCTCACGACATTAACACACCTAGGAATCACAAAGCCTTGTCTTTGTTACATACCTTATGGGAGTTTTACTTTGCTAAAACATGTATTCTAAAACACAAATGCTATAGATATAATCATTAGCCTTGAATCTGCATGTCTGCATTTGTCTTAAGTTCAAAAGATAATTCTCTGCCTATGCCAGAGATAGTTTTTAATTTAATAAAATTATAAGGGAGATACAGCATACTAATCTATATTTTACACATGGGATAATCTGTTATTATTTCCAAGCACATTTTGGAATCTTCACTTTCTTTGCCTTGTTAACCACATGTCTCTGGAACTTGTCATTCATGAAAATGTCTTTTTTTTTGAGACAGAGTCTCACTATGTCACCCTGGGTACAGTGTCGTGGTGTCACGGCTCACAGCAACCTCCAACTCTTGGACTTAAGTGATTCTCTTGCTTCAGCCTCCCAAGAAGCTGGGACTATAGGCATCTGTCACAACACTCGGCTACTTTTTGGTTGCAATTGTCATTTTTGTTTGCTGGGCCGAGGCTGGGTTGGAACCCGCCAGCTCCAGTGTATGTGGCCGGCACCCTAGACGCTGAGATAGGCACTGAACCGTTTTTTTTATTTTTTAAGATCTGAAGAGTAACTACTAAATGTGTACTTTCCATGAGGAATTCTTACTATAAGAAAGATGGGAGAGAAAAAAAAAACCCACAAAATTCTTTAGGAGGTAAAACTAGGTTGGCAGGGTAAAACTAGGTTAGCAGGTCACACAGAAATGCCCTGAGGGCTGCCCTCCCACCAGTCAGCCTGACTTAGGAGGTGTGAGAGTGAAACTTCTCTCTGCTCACATAGCCTTTGCAATGCTCTTGGATAGTGGATTTTAAATTGTCCAACTAAAAATATCCCACTTCTCATCACATAACTCTACTATTGAGGCTGCTGTGTCATCCAAAATGTTGTGACCTTATTTTACATTTTCTCACAGATACAGTCCTCACTAGAGAATATTCCATTTGGGAAATATTTCATTTCTTTCCATCAAGAAGGGGGTCTGGATTGTGCTCTCAGACTTTCAGGAATCAGCAGTTTTCAGATGAGGTGAAGCAGACTTGAGAATTCTTTAGCATTTAAAAGTATCGTTAGCCTAACATGAAGCCTTTCTGAGTTCCTTATAATACTATTTAATTTTTACAAAGAAAAAAATAACATTATTCAGCTCTCCAGGAAGTTTAATCAATATGGTAACTCCTATCATCGGAAATCTACCTGTTATAATATGTGCAAATGTATCCAGCAAACAAAATGTGGGGAAGCACACAAATTTTCTACAGGTGCTTTCGAGTGGGCTGTTTACTGATCTTCTTTTTCTGTTTTTTTTTTTTCTTCCTCTCTCTCCTTCTCTCTCTTTGAAGAGCCACTATTTTATTTTTTTATTTTTGGGGGGGTTGCTGAAAATTGTTTCTAAATTTTTTTTTATTTCAGATTAATATAAGGGTGCATGTGATTAGGTTACATTGTTTGCATGTGTTAGGAAACCTCTGCAGCTGAGCCCTTCACCCAGCAGGTGTGCCATATACTCCTATGTCACACTCCTTAGGATGGAGCTTACTGAGGTCCTTATCCCCGTCTTCCTCCCCTTTTCTTGAATTTAATTGTTTTTCCTTGCATGTGGGCATGTAGTTGTTAATCTACTAGTTTCAAATTAATATTGAGTACATGGGATGTTTTTATTTTATTTTGTTTTGTTTTTTTGAGACAGAGTCTCACTATGTTGCACTTAGTAGAGTGCTGTGGCGTCACAGCTCACAGCAACCTCAAACTCTTGGGCTTAAGTGATCCTCTTGCCTCAGTGTCCCAAGGAGCTGGGACTACAGGCACCTGCCACAATGCCTGGCTATTTTTTGTTGTAGTTGTCATTGTTGCTTAGCTGGCCCGGGCCAGGTTCAAACCCACCAGCCTCAGTGCATTGTGTCTGGCACCATAACCAGTGTGCTATGGGTACCAAGCCAAGATGTTTGTTTTTCCATTCTTGGGGCACTTTGCTAAGAAGAACATTCTTCAGCTCCACCCAGGTAAATACAAAAAGTATAAAGTCTTCATCTTTTTATGACTGAATAGTATTCCGTGGTATACACTGCTCCTGTTTTTTATAACTCATCACCAGTAATTCAGAATGGTTTGGAAAGTTCTAACACAAGTCTTCACATATATGTTGGTCACAGTTAGGCATGAACGATTAAATTTAGACATTCTATTTTATGAACAAAACCTTTTGAATTTGTATCAACTCACTGATATCTTGCTATAAGTTGTAATTTATCTTGTGTCCATGACTGTAGGTGAAGAACTGTACTGTCTATATCCACGATGACTCCATGTTCGAGCCAGAGGAACAGTTCAGGGTCTACCTCGGACATCCTCTTGGAAACCACTGGAGTGGAGCTAGAATTGGAAAGAATACCATGGTCACCATCACCATATCCAATGATGAAGATGGTAACAGAAGCTGCTCTTAGGTTGAGGGAACATAAGCTAACATTTTCTTAATAACATGATTATTAGTGTTTTGAGAAATGAAAGTGCTGTAAGAGTGCCTACTGATGGCCATCTATGAATATATAAAATATTGGCCCAAACAATCCATTTGTAGAGAACTCCAGTAAGTTCATGGGTATTTGTAATCTCGTTAATCCCCACCACATTGCCAAGAGATAAGGAATGGGTCTGGTTAAAGGCAAGGACAGAAACACTAAAACAGAGAATTAAAACTATATAAATCCCTGTAGTTCAGGAGCAGGACTAGAAATACAGTTGCCTGAACTGATCTACAACATGCCACCTTCCCAGAAAAGTCTAATTTCTCAGTTTTCTTCTCTTTAATGGATTTGGCCTACTAACCTAAAAAAATTTAAACTCTGTAGTCAGGGTTGGCAAAGAATGACTCAGGCACCAAGGAAGACAAGCCTTGCTTCAAATTGGGACATAATTTTTTTTTCTAAAATAGATATTTTAATAAGTGAAGAGATACTGTTAGACATAATAGGTGTTTTTTTGAATATTTGCTATATGCCACGAATTATGGTAACCATTTATGTTATTTCATTTAATCCTGGAAGTAATCCCTTGACGTAGGTGTGATTATCCCTATATACAGGGTGAACCTCAGCAAAGTATATAAATTATACTCTTGGTTACATAACTCTACATAGCAAAACTGGATATAAACCATATTGTATCTGATTCTAGAATGTATAGTTGTAACTACCATGAGAGTCAGAGAGAAACTTTGGGTTTCTAATAAAAAATTAGGAGCTAACTTGGACATTGTATAAAATAAGAAAAGTCTGTCTTGAAGTTAAATTAGTCCTTTACCCAAGGAAACTCAGGATCAAACCCAAAGTGAACCTGTCCCAGGCACCCAGAAAACCCAGTGATTGAGGCTCTAATAGGTAACAAATTTACACTGTGTTGCAACAACCCTCTTAGGCTTCCAAGAGCATTCTTATTGAAAACTATAAAGTCGCAAATGAGGGTTATCTTCTACAATTAGAAAGGTTTGAGTTTCTAAAAGGTAAAGAGGGCTCGGCTTCTGTAGCTCGAGGGGCTCGGGCCCCAGCCACATACTCCAGAGCTAGCGGGTTCGAATCCAGCCCAGGCCTGCCAAACAACAGTGACAATTACAACAACAAAAAATAGCCGGGCATTGTGGCAGGCGCCTGTAGTCCCAGCTACTTGGGAGGCTGAGGCAAGAGAATCGCTTGAGCCCAGGAGTTTGAGGTTGCTGTGAGCTGTGATGGCCAATAGCACTCCACCCAGGGCAACATAGTGAGACTCTGTCTCAAATAAATAAATAAACAAATAATAAAAGGTAAAGAGAATGAAACAAACATAAAGATTAGAACTTTTGGCAATATTTTATAATGTATACTAAAAATGGTATAAAATGTGTAATTGCTCTCAAATTTTCCATCTTTTTATCTTATTCTCTCTAGCACTACCACCCTGCCCTTCCCTGTGAGATATAGAAAAGAGGGTATGATTTGAATATTCTGATAAAAATTGATAAATTACTATGTAACTTGAATAATTTCCTAGCGGTGAGAACAGTACCTCAAACCAGTTTGCATTAGGACAGCAGTTCTCAACCTGTGGGTGGCAACCCATGGGAACTGTGCTATAGGGCCGCAGTCTTAAGGAAAGTTGAGAACCACTGCATTAGGAAGTCTTGTGTTCCTTAATTATTCTTGTAGCCAGGCACTGAAAATATCCATATTTTGTTATATAGCTCATGAAAAGTTAGGAAAAGCTGAGGATAGAGCAGTGAGAACATGGGCTGGGAGTATCCAAAAGAGCAGAGGAGAGAGAACTGGGCAAATGTAAGTTGTTATAAAGAGTTGAAATACAAGCCTGAGAAATTCACATTTCATAAGTGAAAAGCTGACTGATGCAACAGGTATTTATCAAACGCCTGCCATATCTCAGTACCTTAATAAATTGTACAAATTTAAAAACACTCAGTGAATTCTGAGGCCATCATGGGAACTTGGACATCATGCATTTCAAAGTCTCTAAAAATATTTGCCCCATTGTATCGCTTTTCATACGGAATGTGTGAAAAATAACTCCTACGGGGTCACAGATATTTTATTTTTCCAAAACATGGCTTAGTGGGAAATACTGATTGAGTTTTATGTCCAGAAGCCCTTTTGCCTTTGTATTGTTAACTAATGTGAACAATTCCCTCTTTTCATGATAAGGTGTTTTCCTGGGAGTCTGAGTCCTTTGCGCTATTCTAACTCTCTTGTTTTTGCTTCCTTAGCCCCCACCATTGAATTTGAAGAAGCTGCGTACCAAGTTCGGGAACCTGCAGGGCCAGATGCCATTGCAATTCTGAATGTCAAGGTGATCCGCAGAGGGGATCTGAACAGGACCTCCAAGATTCGCTGTAGCACGCGGGACGGGTCCGCCCAGTCTGGTGTAGATTATTACCCGAAGAGCCGCGTCCTAAAGTTCAGTCCTGGTAAATGAACGCCAATCCCAGTCTGAGGGTTTAATAGACAATGCCTTGTATTTAAAGCAGCGGTTCTCAACCTGTGGGTCACGACCCACAGGAACTGTATTAAAGGTTCGTAGCATTAGGAAGGTTGAGAACTACTGATTTAAAGAGGAATAAGCAGAAAAACACAAAAAGGGAAACGGTAGTTCCAACAGCATGAAGCACTTATTAAGCACACATGTGAGATTACAGGTAAAATTTTTAATTAGTAACAATGGCAAGAAAAACATAGATCCCTTACGTCAGATCATGCTGTGCATTTGGGTTCTTTTAAAAATATTTTTTTTGGTGAGCTTAAAATTTAGTTGAGTTGATAGCACTTGATTTAATAAAAAAAAAAAAAAATGCACATGACTGCTGGTGTTTGGCAAACATTGGGGCAAAGCTCTGGGCTGGGTCTTTCCAGGATAACTAAAGTCTGGAAGGCACAGTCTGTGCCTCCAGGTGGTTTAACAGCTACTGAGAAATGGGATGTGCTTATGGGCTTTCCAAAACAGCTTTATCTCAGAGAGATGGGATTCGGGTCCCAACTAGCTGTTTAACTGTTAGATAAATTAATGTGATGGGGGATGAGGGCAGTGAGATAGGAAACAGGTCAAATTGTGTGGTAGGTTGTTTTTCATGGGTCAGGATCATGGCACCATTCTCAGAGTACCCAGCAATGGGCACCAACTGGTCAGAGAGGTCTTGGCCAGTAGAGAGAGAGAATGACTCCCTCCAAAATGAGGGGGCTGGGGTAATGCTCCCTGTGCATTCCTCCTGCCTCCCTGGAGTGGCACAGGTTTGCAGCTGTGTTCCAGGTGTGTCTGGTTGATGTTTCCTGGAAAAGTGATGTCCTCCTTCCCCACCTGTCTTTCTTTATTCCTCTTCTGCATAAGGATCTGGGGGAAAGATAGGTCTAGAGCAGAGGTTCTCAACCTTCCTAATGCCACAACCCTTTAATACAGTTCCTCATGTTGTAGTGACCCCCAACCATAAAATTATTTTCATTGTTACTTCATAACTGTAATTTTGCTACTGTTATGAGTCATAATGTAAATATCTGATATGCAGGATTATATTTAGGTGACCCCTGTGAAACAGTCATTTGACCCCTCAAAGGGATCTCAACCCATAGGTCTAGAAGCAGTGACCTAGCCCAGATGTCTGTGGGAGAGGATGAAGGGGACCTTAACTCCACCAGGGATATTTTCACCTTTAGGGAATCATTTTGCAGAAAAGAAAGGGAGTCTCTCAGGTTTGAGCCCTCACCCCCTTCCTACCACTCACCCTCCACATCACTGTCCTTGTGGCAACCTCTGAGCTGCTCTTCATGGGGGATACCTCGAGGGGTGTGCACAGGTACTCACGGCCAAACAGGAGCTTGTGCATGAATATAAGGGGGAAGAAAAATTAAGCAAAAAATCTCGTAACCAGGGTGAGGTGTATTTTGGATCATAGATTTTTATTACTGCCAGCCAGCATCAGGCAGGGGCCATTAATCCTCAGACGGTGTTGAGTAGTAAATTTGCAGTACTGAGCAGCGACCATGGGTGGAATGTGGTCGGTAAAACAGATTCCTCACTGCAGATGGGGCTAAGTGATCAGCAGCCACCGCGTTTATAGGAAATCACTGAAAAGAAAGGGCACATTTTACCATGACAGCAGAG
>CAUYQV010093826.1:0-30733 GCA_963574575.1 Galagoides demidoff | reverse complement strand
GGTTATTTATACTCTAGGGTTGGAGGGGCTACGTGACTAGGAGCATGTAGGCTGAATGTGTAAGTATAGAGTAAGCTAGGAAAACAGGATGTCTGTTGCAGGGGAGGAAGGCATGATGCCTCATGGTCAGCTATTTCTGGGGTTGGATGGAGGCCATTGGCAACAATGTGCCTTAGTATCAACCCTTACAGTGGAGATGAGAGATTTAAAATGTTTGTCTTTTAGAATTTTAGTTGAAGATAGTAAGAAAAGAATAATTACAATATATGCGTTACAGTTTGATTTATACCAAGACAGACGTATAACTAGACATTGAAAAGAAGGTTTTTCCCCTCAGCAGAGTTACACGTCTGTGCCTTTCTTTACCTGCTCTTTTGACATGGAAACTGACCTTCCCTTTCATAGGTGGACATAGAAAGCTTTGTGTTGTTGTCTTGTGTTGTTCATTTTGTCTTAACCTCCTGCGGAAATCTTTCTTCTTCAGGGCTCCTAAACCACTACAGTTTTGGGAAAGATGTTTACATTTATTCATTTCTCTGCTATTCCATTTCCAGGAAATCATGGCATTGTAAGGTTTTACTCAGAAAATCTTAAGTTTTAAGACAGAAGGATCTTACTCCTTTTGCATTATTTTTAAGATCTTACATCCAGTAACGACAGAGCCAGGGAAACAAATGCATACGCTCTTCTATTCTGGTTTTATTCCCTGAGTAAAAGTAAAATTTGAGTGAAATGGTATTAGTGACAGAGAAGAAAGAGGAAAAAAATTAAGTACAATATTAAACGTACTACAATTTGATAACCAGATATAGTATAAGCAAAGTTTAGATTTGCCTATACCTATTAATTTGTATAATTCAATTATTAAGGACATAGATCTTTCCAGATTCTACAACTAGGACTTTTTATGATCCTTTCTTCCAAAAAAATCAATGGGTTTTTGAGGATCACACACATTAAACAGTAAATATGCACGTAGCATCATTGGCTAATCAATAATTCTTCACTCTATGCCTTGTATTCAATTAGCTATCGAGGTTTTATGGTGCTCAAGACTGACATGGTTCTTATTCTTATGGAGACTCACAGTATCTAGAATTGGAGACAGACCATAAAGGCATTCTATAATAGATTTATCTAGAGCATTATTAATTAAGGACCTTTATAAATAGGGTTCAAATTTTCATATGTAGAAGATTTATGAATTTAGTTATAATTAAATACATAGGCAATGGCATATGACCATAGGTGTAAGTTTTATCTTACAAAAGGGAGAAATAAATCATCAGTGGATTACTAGTATGACCTATCTGGCTTTATTTAAGAACATTTCCTTATGAATTTCAGTTTTAAGTATTAATTATTTAAATGTAGCAAAGATAAATATAAATAAATTATATAGTACTTTCTAAAATAGAGTGATTTATGCAATTAGTGATAAGATTCTACTTAACTAAAAACAGTTATACTCACATATTAAACGGTATGTCAAAGTTTATGAATTTGTGTTTATGTACTTTAAATAAAATTACATGTGGTCATGTCTATATTTATATTTATGTTAAAACATGTATTTATAGGAAAGCATAAATAGAAAAAGAAAAATTCCTAAATCCTCTCTAAGAAATAGTGACTGTGATTATAATGCCATCTGGAAAGTATGGAAATCCAAGTCAAAAGCTCAAAATAATGAAATATTCTTATATTCTGTTCTAAGTAATGCATATTTGTTTCTCAGACATGTTTGATACACACATTTGCATGACTGTTAGCACTTAAAATATTCTCTATGTTTGAGAATTGAATTTTTTTGAAAAGCAAATACCCAAGCAGCCTAAGAACTATCACAACCTGCTTTGACTGCATGTACCAAAGAGCATAGTTTGGTAAAATATGCTCAATTGATGAGAGTTACAATTTTGTTCCTCTAACGATATTTTTTATCACATTCTTTCTGCTGCTTAAAATGACCTGCCTCTCCTCTTTCTATTCCTGGACCTTATAACTTAACTCAGATGCTCCATCTAGAGAAAGTTTTTCTAGACTCTTCTGCTTTAGCTGCTCCTATTATTTACTCCATAGCACATATTTTCTCTGTTGTTACTGATGATAACTTTGGGAAATTCTAATTTAATGGTCAGCCCATCTGAAGAGCCTTCACATCTTCACTGGCTCACCCCCTTATCTCTAATGTCTATCAAAGGTTAGGGTACTCTGCTGCATCTTGTCTGCCGAGTTCCTATTTAATATGATATACTAAAATAGAGTGTGTTCCTACTTGAGTGTGATTAATTGAAATAGAAGATAAAAATGAGTACGTGAAGGAAAAATAAAAGATGTAGGAGCGAGCTCATTTCCACCTCCTCGGTGCACATTATCCATCTGCAGGAATTTGAATACTGATGTCTCAGCGTTTGTTTCTGTTTGATTGATAAATATGTCTATAGTCATAAAACTTAAACATTCTGACAAATATTTGGCATTTGGTTATATTTAGCTTTAGATCTGTGGTTATCACTTCTCTTTATCAAGGACAATGTTTTGGTTAGCACGGCCTTTGCCATTTCCATATCCTATTAATACAGGCAGGAGCAGACAAAGAAACAGGCAGCTGACTTGTGCTCGACCCTTCTTCCTTTATGTGACAATATTCAAAATTCACTCTGACAACTCAGAGGTGCAACAATATATTATTCCTGTAATAATGAACTCAGTGTAATGTATGGGTCTAATTTCATCTAATAGAGAAGAATGTCAAGCTGCCAAGCTGTGAGTTTTTCAAGACAAAATTCAGTTAGTTTAGGTTCAGAATTCAATATCTTTCTGATTCAGAGATCCGTCACTCCTTTCCACTATCCAATTTCTATGCAATGAAGAAATAAGTACATTATCCCTGGTTTTGGGGTGCCAGGAACTGGTGTGCTTTTGATGCCCATGGTCTCTTCTCTGGGCTTGCTAGCTAGGTCCAAGCAGCCTTCTCATCTCAAAGCCAAGATGTTGTTTCAAACATTGTTTCCTTTGCCTTTACCACTGAGAACCCACTAAGCAATTTCTCTCTTATCAAGGCTGTATCTCACACGTAGAAATGTTCCTTTGAAGAATGATATTTAGATCACTGAATCACAGATACTCGCTGACTGCTTTAGTTCACTTCTTTTCTGGAGACTGTTTTTTCACTCTTCTCAAGCAGCATTTCTTTAAAGCCCTATATCAGCTTAAAAGGCACCAGGAGCCGTGGGACCAAAGGAATGAAACTTACAGAGTTTACTATTGAAGATTGATACTCGAGATTCACAATCCAGATGTTAATTCTAATCGCCAATTACTTTATTTGATTGAATTACCACATTAGTAGCCGCAGAATACAATAGCATCTTCTATTTGTTAATTCTCCAAATGTTTGTGTTCCAAGCACCATTCCCCAGGCCCTGATGAACACAGCAGAGAAAGTTACTAGCATAAAAGCTGATGCTTCAGATATGGTCCACAAACCCAAATAAATATGGAAGATAATCAGGTAGTTACAAAGGGTAAGAAAAAATATATACTGAACATATTCATCCAGATAGATTTAGCTGCTCTAAGACTAATATACTGAAATAGAGTGACTAAAATAAGACAATACATTTTCTCACATATGATACAGTATCATTCACACAGGACTTTGTCTCCTTCTATTGCTTTGCTAGTTGTCAATACCTTGTCCTTATGTACGTAACTTTTACATAACTATTTTAGGCTTACTCATGCTGAAAAAAAATAAACTTTTCTCTTAATATCAAAACAGTTTGTTGGAAGGGTATACAAACTCAGATGACATACAGTCCTAAAGAAGGAATTTTCACACCTTGGTAGATGCTTTGGCGTGGGACATCAGGTAAGGTGCTTTGCAGTAATCAAGGTAGCCAAAGTGTCTCTATAGATACTATCAATTCTGAAATGATTTAGCCATCAATTAAAGCCAGGTTTGTCAGAGACTAGACACACTGCTTCCTGGTGGAGTTGGAAACTTAAATGCTCATAGCTTGACCAGAAAGCTATGACCATAAAAAACAATCCATTCATATTTACTTCTCTGTAATTTAAATATATATGAGAGACATAAGTCCTTTACCTGGTATGTAATTTCCAACAAGACATTCTTCAGCAGAGACTAATTTCCATGGGGAAAAAATTATACAAGGAAGTGATTATATGGGGCCAAGATGATGGAAGATGTTCGGGAGTTTAAACAAAGTATAAGAGAAAGTCATGGAAAAGACTGGCTTTGTTTAGGACTGAGATGCCAGTTACATGTTGATACATATATACATATACACATATACAAATGTGTATAGACAGAGAGGTAGAGAGATTTAGAGAGAGATCAAGAACCAAAATTACACTTAATTACCTATGAAAACGAAATATTTTCCTACTGACAAATATTTATATGTTTTTATGTAATTACACTATTACAAGAATAAAAAAGAATACTGTATTTTTTAGGGGTCATTAGAATCTTTATAACAAGTATATTAAGTTGTATCAATAAATGATTTATCAGCTTGGCACCCATAGCTTAGTGGTTAGGGCGCTGGCCACATGCACCAGGGCTTAGTGGGTTGGAACCCAGCCAGGGCCTACTAAAGAATAATGACAACAATAACAACAACAAAAAAAAAGTCCCATATTGTTGTGGGTACCTGTAGTACCAGCTACATGGAAGACTAAGGCAAAAGAATCACTTAACTCCAAGAGTTTGAGATTGCTGTAAGCTGTGACACCCCAGCATTCTACCAAAGGTGACACAGTGAGACTCTGTCTCAAAAAATACAAATAAGGGCAGTGCCTGTGGCTCAGAGGAGTAGGGTGCCAGCCTCATTTGCCGGAGGTAGCAGGTTCAAACCTAGCTTCAGCCAAAGATTTCCAAAAAAAAATACAAATAAATAATTAAAAGATTTACCATGTCCTAAATTAAATAGAGAAGCACTCAATAATTTTAGCCATAGTTGGCAATCTAACAGTCTGGGGTATTAAGGAAAAAAACAGAGACATTGTATGAAGAGTAATATGGTTCTAAAATTTTTACATATTCACAAAATTCCTCAGAATGCTTTGTTTTTCCCACCTCTGCCTAAGCTCTGTGCTTAGCCATGACTAAACTTTACAGTTATGTCCTAACTATGGTTCTATAACAAGACATGGATGAAAGATGTGCCATCCCAGCAATAACTCCAGAAAAGATTGTATTTACCTGTGTAAATCAGAGGTAAGGTGGTGAGGGGATAATATCCAAATGGAAAAGTAGAAAACACAGGAAATCTTCCCCCAGAAGCAACCTCTTTGAATCCTATTTCTTCTGATACTGTTCAGCAAGCTTATGCTGCCTGGTGTTTTTCTCTGTTGCCCGTTATCTCATTAATTATTTTATGGAAAATAAGAACGTAGCCAGCTTTTAACCATCTCCAATACCAAATACATAATTTTTCTTATGCCTTCTTCCCCAAACAGTCATATCAAAAATTATACAAGTCAAAAGTTGTTGTTAACATTTATTTCAACATGCCTCTCTGCTTTTCTGTTTATTTTTATTTTTGCTAATTTGGGAAAAGATTTACTGACACCTCCATTTCCAGGGCTTCTCTTATGTTGTTATAATAATATTTCGCTTTTATTTTTAATTTCTAAACTGTGTTTCTCTTAACTAATATTCCTTTTTTTTTGATTCTGCAATTTTCACTAGTAAAATGTCTTTTCTCAAAAATAATACTTATAAAACTTTTCGTAAATAATATTTGTAGCTTTTTTATTTTATAAATATTAAGTATTACATTTTATTGCTATCGGAAAATCCTTATTTATCAGTTAATATCTACATGAGAACTCCAAAATACTAATTGAAAGCACTAAGTGAATGGGAGGGAATACTTGTCTGGTTATTGTAGTCCTGTGGATGAGCGTAAAAACCAGCTATTTTCTTTTAGAAAGCTGAAATATCATTATTGGTGGGTCTTTTTCCCTTCACTGAAAAAGAGGGTAGAGATAAAGATTGTATGCGATGAGGGAAGAGTTTTGACAAGATTTGGTAAGCTGGAACCCAAGGGTAAGTCAGATGCATCTATGTTAGGGAAAATGAACAAATTATCAGGAGAGCAAAATATAACATTCCACTTTTTTTTTTAACTGTGCTTTAAAGTTATTACTTTAAACACCCAGTGAAAGTTCAAAATATAAAATAGTGGATGTTAATGGAACTTCGGGGAGTAAAAGATCAATGCAATCTCTGAAAAGGCGAGGACGAAACAGTCAAGTCTTCCAAGAATTGCTATTAATGCTGTTTTCAGACCATCAATTTTGCCTCTGTCAAAAAAAAAAAAAAAATCCTGATCTCTCCCTTTTTCAGGATAGATTCTGTGGCTCGCTGTTATAATCACTATCGCTTGTCAGAGAAAAGGTACTTGTGCACATAAAGAGAGAAAATGTTCTTAGCTTGATTTCTTGACTACAGACATCAAGGAAGCACTTGGTGTACTCTGCCTGACAATCCTACTTCTCCTAATCAATTCCATTTCCCAGTATCCTCGCCTACCATTTCTAGTTTTCTCTTCTCTTTTTAAGCCTTTATTGGTCCCTCTACTGAACTTTCAACTATCTTTGCTTCTTATATCGAAAACAAAAACTGCCACAACTTCTTTACTTTTCCGCTGAGAACTGCCAATCTACGTGCATCTGCATTCAGAGACTGTTTTCCCTGTTTCCATGTTTAATGTCTATGGGAAACCCTTTTGCTGCTGTGTGGATTCTTCCTTTATCACCTGCTATTTTAAAAATATGTAGCTTCCAATTATTTTCTGCAGTATAATTTTTTTTCCTCTATGTTATCTCACCTCTATCAGCAGATAAATATCATTTACCTCTTTTTCATCTCATTTGTGGATCTTTTCTTTTTAGTCATTTCCATTAACCTTTTGCCTTTATCTCTTCTTTTTAAAAAGAATCAAATGCATCATCTATGGTGAGTGTCCATTTTCTCCTTTCCTGTCTTTTCTTAAACCCATTTCCCATCATGCTTTAAATCCCAAGACTAAAATCACAGCCTTCTTGTGGGAGGTCACCACTGATTCCCACAATGCCAAATTCAAAGGCAAATTCTACTTCTGCATCTTAGCATGTTATCAGTAGCATTTTACCCATTCCTTCTGCGTAAAATATTTCCTAAACTTGGACTCCAGTTTTCACAACTGCCAATTTCATCATTTTCTGCTACCATCAGTAATTGTTTAGAACTAGTGTTTTATTAGAGTTGGCATAGTGACTTGAAGTGGTCTCTGAAATAAGTGGAAAGAGCTAGTGAACTTTTAGCAAGAAAAAGAAATTCTATTAACAATTTACAGAGCGAATAGACCCTGTCCTGGTGACTGCTGGCTCTGTGGAAAGCACAGTTTGGGGTTTTATATACAACTTAAGAGGAGCATCAACTTCTTAGAACAGGGTCTTAATTAACTCTGTACTCAAAATAACCCATATGCAAGGATTTAATCAGCCTCATTCCCATAATAGCCAAGGACAGCCTAACCCAGAACAATCCAGAATAGCCTCGTCATATCCACCATCCTTCCTGTTCACATCTAGCGAACTACCTAACACTTTATTTGCATTCAGTAGATAAATTCACTTAGTAAGGAATTTCTTCCATGTGTTTGTGTGTAAATTACATAAATATGCTGATAACTCCCAAATTGATTTTATAAATCTTGTCCTCTCCCCTGACTTCCTGAATGGTATACTCAAAGAATTTCTCAACGTATCCATTCAAGCACCCATATTACATCTTAAACTGATCCAGAACTGAGGATTTATCCAGTCATGTTCTACCAGCAGTATCATCCCCCTCTCTGAATGACATCATTAATCACTTGTGTCTGAGGTCAAATTTCTAGAGTTATTCTTAAATCTCTGCTCACCCAACATCATGCTATTAGCAATACTAGCTGTATCTTCAATATATTTCTATTGAGTCACTTCTCGCAACCCTCATTATATTCTCCCTGGTCTATGCCACCATCATCTTATTGCCTGAAATATAACATCCTAGTTTGTCTCTGTCTTTCACTCTTGTCATGTTAAAATATGTTTCCTTTACACCAGATGATTGTTTAAAAAGATAAAGCTGATCACTTTACTCTCAAGTTCAAAATCTTCCTTAGCTTCCCATAATGCTTGAATGAAACAGATACCCCTCAGTTTGGCCTGATGAATCCCAGTAATCTGCCCTACCCGGCTACCTCTCTGATCCCATTTCCTTCTACATTCTCCCTCATTCCCACATTCGCCCTCTGCAATTCACTTGGTTGTGGATCACTTTCCTCAGATATAGGTGTGGTTTACTCCCTTATTATATCAGTTTTCAAATGTATATTTATCTTAGAGGCTTATCTGCATTGTATACAAATAATACTATGTCACCCTATCCGTATCTTTTTTTCCTTTGTAGCAATCAACATTTCTCATCATTTTATCACTTAATCTTACTATCTTTTTACCTATTTTATCTTTTACTACTAGAATTGAATCTCTTTGAAGGCAAGAATTTCTTTTGCTCACTGTTTCATCTCATGAAAGTTCCTAGGACACAAGTCTTTTTTCAGTAAAAGAATATTTCACACTTCAAGTACTCTGATTTCTGAATTGCATTCAATTTTAATTTTTTGCATGTTAATACACATAATTGCCTGCTGATTGTAGATTTTTATTGTTATCTCTTTTTATTTCTTTCCATAATAACAATAAAAGACATTATTTTGATAATGAGTGTACTCATTGAATATATGAGTATTCAATAGAAAATAAAAGTCTACTTTTTAAGTGCTCTCTTGTTGACAGTGTGGCAAACTAACCAGAGAATATTTTACAACAACAAAAATCAGGCTTGTTCTGAATTAAAAGCGTACATATATGAATATATAACATCAATTCTAAATTCAGAAATGATATACTTTGATTTAATATTACAAAGTAAAATTGTTCTTTGTAATAAATCTGCAAGTGAAGTGATACATAAAATTTAGACTTTATATTACTCATTAACCCATAATAAATCTTTCTGAAATGAAACCAATAGCAAAGTAAGTCAATTGACTTTTCATTGGTAATTCTTTATATGATATATAAGAATTTAACCTTACAAAATAAGATACTAAAAATAATGATTTGAGATACCATTAAAAACACATAAATTATCATACATTTATAGGTCATTATCCATTTATATCTAATTTTCTAGGGTAGCAGTATTTGTATGTCATAAATGTGACCATCTGATATTTATTGGGCTTAAACACTAACTACATTTTTAAAATCTACTTTTATTTTAAAACCAATACATGTACTATTATGCAAGAAAATGTGAATAAGAATGACCCTAAAAACCAGTGAGTACCAAAAGTCATAGTTACTGAACAGTTCAACTATTTTAGGCATGATGTGGTTTTTAGTCCTAGTAGCTCAGTTTTTCTTTTTACTAGGTTCTAACCAAGGCTAAGCACTCAAATGACAGGCTTATTTATGGAGACTCAATAACTTCCAAAGTAAATGGGTGTTTGGCAAAGTCAATGCAAAAACCCCATGTGAGAACCCTGTAGTACTGTCACTGGTATGAATGTTCTTGCTGATGTTGTAGAAAAAAATTTCAGAATGTCCACATACCCAGGCAACAGTGGTAGGTTTATTGACTGAAAGGGGACAGGCTTAGGAAAGGCTTGTGCAGAAGTGAATGTACATTCTCAAGAAAGGGAGCAGGTAGGCTCGAAAAGAGTAACTGCCCTGAGTCCTGAGTGTTTTTATTTGTTGAAGTCAAAGAAAGCATGATGGTCAGTGTTCATTCTGTCCTTATTCCTAGTTCCCCTATTTTCCCCTTTGTGGGGGAGGGGCAAAACCACAATGTTAATTTATTATAATTCTAATATAATGGGGAAAAGGTCACTCTGTGCCTGTGCGGTGATGGAAAAATGAATGCCTTTTTTTCTCTCCTCAGATGTGTTTGGTCAATAGCTATTCAAGCTAGCTGATTAACTTTCCCTTCCCTCCTTCTTTGCTCATACCTAACTGACTACCTACTCTGACAATCCTACCAATCACCCCATGGAAAAAGTAATTTTAGTGCAAACTGAGGGAATAATTGGGTGTTCACAGGATACTTTAAGTAAAATTTACATAACTGGACTCTTGGAGGATTAGGGACTGCTGAATGGTGAAGATTCGGGAGCACATGGATACTGGCCCACCTACAGGTGTTATTCCTGGAAACAAGCCTCTGTAGTTCCTGTGGGAGACACAGATAATTCCTCTGGTATGTGGGCTGTATTCTTTTGGCCGGCCTCTGATTTTGGCTACAATTGGAATGAGCAATTCTGAGTGATCTCAGCTCACTTCTTAAGAATAGTTTTCATGTAAGTGCTTCCTAAGTCTTTGCTTCCTCTCAAGGATCTTCTCCTACAGAGCTGGAACCACTTTAGCTTCCATGCATGCATAAAATATGAGAAGGCAGTGCCCCAACACACCCTCAGACAGTGGGATCTGGAATGCATTGTGTAAATATTCTAACCACCTGCTTTACATGTGGAAAACTTTGATTGTATATTTTCACTTCCTAAAAGGTCACTAGAGAATCATATCCTCATTGCGCCTAATAATAATCATAATAAGGCTTCTTCTCCTGACTTTTAATCATCCTCTGGTCTCATCCCCTCACTTCCTCATTTGCATTACTTAAGATCATCTACCAAATACATTACTGCCCACAGTCTTCATCTCAAATTCCAATTTCAGCAGAATCCAGACTATGACAAGGGGTTTATGACATGGTAAGAGTAATCCAATAAGGAAGCCCAAAGTCAAGGCCTATAACATATTTTGCACTTTTGAAGTGATAAAGGATTCCACCACTCAGGGCTAGACAGGGAGTCCTCCATTCTCTAGGCCCAGGTAAGCTCAGAGGTCAGACCCCTTTTTCCAGGCACAAGCAGACTGCCTTCTTTGGGACACACCCTCTGGGCTCTGATAAGCTCATGAATAAAGCAGCCTGTGATGGTTTTTTGGGTGGTTTCACCTTGGGTAGGAGCACATACCCTAATCCCTTCTCAGGGACAAAGACTGTGAAGGACCAACTGCCAGCCATGTGTAATCCTCTAGACTTAAAACCCCTAGATAAAAGAGCCCCTACGTGGAGACTCCAGAGAGAGTTCTTCAGTTCTTTCCCCCTTCCAGAAGCTCTAGTGCTTTTTATTTCTTCTAATAAAAAGTCCTATCTTACCACTCATCTGTGGTCCATAGGTTCATTCTTCAAATCCCCAAGACCAAGGACCTACTGAAGAGCAAAATTCTGGTATCAGAAGTATGAAAATTCTTGCCATATGTAGGTCAGACACTGCCATTTGAAGAATAGATTTTCTGTATTTAGCTAGAAAGGGAAGAAAGAGTGTAATAAATTCAAATTCTACCTCTTGGGGTTAAGTGAATCAGAATTAATTTATCTATGGAAACTATAGAATGAGGCTATAATTCTGACAGTCACCTAACCTATAATTCTGAAAGTCAACCTAATGCTGTTGCTGCTGGAAGATGAGGCCCAGTGGAGAGAAAGAGCACCAAAGACCATGTTTAACAGAGGAAGGACTTTGCTTCAGCTGGCAGAGCAGTGGCAGAGAAGAATTCAAAAATGGCTGTGCTCCCCAACTGGCTCAGTCTTCTCCCTTTAGCTCCAGTCAAAAAGTTCTCCCCCACAGGTACCTTTCTCATTGGTCAGCTTGAACCAAACTGGAGAAATGGGCTCTGGCTTTTATAGAACCATGGACTTTCACAGAAGAAGAAGCAAGGGTCAGACTCCAGTCCCAGGAAGTTAAGTTTTTATAAATTTCAAAGAGCTGACTCACCATGGGGAGGACCTTGCAGGTGTATCCTTGGCAAGGCATCTCCTTGAGAAGACCTCATTCTCTTAGACCTTACATTTTTGGGTATCCTCTCTCATTTTGTCTATAGGGAGACAATATTATTACTCTTGAGACTGAAGTATTCTTCAGTGTATAAATGACAACTGATGGCATCACCAACATGTCAGTGATTTCTATCTTTAACTTAGTACTTTCTAACACTGTCATTATTTCACTGAAATGTTTTGTGGTTTCACACAAAGTGGCCAGATTTAAAGAAGTCTTAAAGCCGTTTAAAATCAAAATATAAAAGCATTACCTGCCAGGTCAATTGTGGCTTTTAATAAAATAATGCATTGAAACATTATCCATTAGAAAGCAAAAAATTTTGGAAACATTTGTGATTTGAAGTCTTGACCCCAATAATTTTAATGTACAGAGAAGAAAATGAGGCTTCTATATTTTTTCTTTTAAAATTTATTTATGTATATATCACTTTTTAATTGACATTAAACTTATGAAACAATATGATTTTTTATATATGTATACATTATAAACATTCAATCAAGCCTAATTAACATATATACCACCTGATCAACTTTGTGTATTTTTGTGATGAGAATGTTAAAAATCTATGTTTTAGAAATTTTAAAATATACAATACATTATTACTAACTGTAGTCACCATATAGTACAATATGTTGTTATTGGGATTTCTTTCATCAGGAGGTCCTTGGTCTCGGGGATTTGAAGAATGAACCCACAGACCACAGATCAGGGGTAAGATAGGATTTATTATACAGAAAAGAATACAGAAAAAGCACTAGAGCTCCTGGGAGAGAGAAAAACCCAAGTCAGAACCCAGGGTCCTTTGTCTAGGGGTACATGTTACATTTTGGCCAGGACTTGGTAGGTGGAAAAACAACTTTATGAACTTAATGAGTGTATTAACAAATGAATGAATGGACTCCCTCTGCTGGGGAAAGGTTATTAGGACTTTGCAGTTTTTATCTCCTTTAGGGATTAGGGGGTGTGCTCCCTATTCAGGGTGGAACCACCTAAAACATTTCAGGCTGCTTTCTTCATGACTTTGCTAGAGCCCAGAGGGTGTGGTCTGGAAAGGGCATCCTGTTTGTGCCTAGAGATAGGAGTCTGATTTCTGAGTTCACCTGGGCCTAGAGAATGGGGAGGAGGGAGTCCTCGTCCAGCCCTGAGTGGGGAAATCCTGCACCAACATCACTTATTCCTCCACCTAAGGGATACTTTATACCCTTGGATCTACATCTCCCCTTTCCCTATCCCTCTTGTTCCCTATGCCCCAACAGCCTCTCGTAACCAACTTTCTACACTCTGTTTCTATAAGATCAAGTTTACAGATTCTGCTGTGAATAAGTGTATCCCATTTGGGGAAAAAAAAAATATTATGGATATATAATAGTTGTATATATTTTTAGGTACATGTCATGTTTTGATATCGGCATATATATCAATCTATGCATATCAATCAAATTAGGGTAAGTTGAAAGGGTTGTTTCCTCTGGCACTGTAGTGAGTAATTAATCTTACTGTTACATTTTCTGTTTTCATTCTTTCCCTTCAAGAAATTCTCTTACTTAGTTTTCCTCTCTTGGACATCCCTTTCTCTTAGTTTTTTTCAGAATGGTTTCCTGTATTATCTAACTAAAACAAATCATCTGGAGTATCTTGATCTAGTCACAGTGTGACTCTGCACCCTTAAAGTTCTAGTCATCCTTCCTGGTACATTAACTGAGATCCTACAATGTGCCAACTTGTGTTAGTGCTGGGAAGGTGCAAACAATAGGTTAGACTGTCTTATTTTCCTCTGGGACCCTGAGAGAACTACAGCTTTCCTGTGTTACTCTCTTGTCATAAACTTGATTATTTCAATCAAAGCTTAGTAGGAAGTGAGGACTAAGGAAGGAGGACATATAAAATTATTTTCCCATCTCTTAACACATGGGACTCAGGTACTTCTCCCTGGAGGCAGAGGACTCATAAGGGAAGGTCCCCTTCCTCCACTTTGACCACCAGTTCTATGAGATATGGTCATGTTGCAGGAAGATGAGGCCCAATGGAGAGAAAGAGCACCCAAACACCATGTTTATCTCAGGAAGGGCTTTATTCACCAGCTGGGAGCTTACAGCATAAAATTGCAAATGGCCATGCTTCCCAAATGGCTTGGTCTTTCCCTTTTTATCTCTAGTCAAAAAATTCCAACCCATAGGTGCCTTTTCCACTGGCCAGTTTGAATCAAGTAGGAGATGGATGCTATTCCAGTGCCCAGGGGATTTCACAGAAGTGGAAATTTTCAAGTTCCAGGAAGTTAAGTTTGTAAATTCCCAAGGGCTGAATCACCATGGAGAGGACCCTGTAGGTGTATCCTTGATCTCCTTGAGAAGACCTATTCTCCTAGACCTCACCTTTCTTGGGTATTGTCTCTCAGTCAGAGACTTTGAACTGAATCCTGTCCTAAACAAGACATCTGTAACCGGTTAGATCTATCTTCAGAAGACAGCAGTTTGACTTCTTGCCCCATTGTTAACCAGCATTTAATTATTCATATACAACAGTTTGCTCAATGCAGTGGGGCTCACAGGCTGAATCTAGTTCTGTATGATGGGGTAAAATGATTTATTAAGATTAGATAATATTTTTAAATTAGTCCATATCATGATGCTAATCATTTTTATTTTTTCTTAAAATTTGGAAGGCCCGGAAACACTAGAGGTGCATTTTCAGTTTGGTAATAATAGGCTGGCTGTGGGAAGTGTTGCTTCCTGGAGAAGGGACGTACATTCCTGTTTCCATGAGCCGTCAGCTGCACTTATTTATACCATTTACATGACCAAGATGCACATTTGAGTTTTCCTCTACCATAATTTGAGAGGACCATAATGATAAGATTCCCATGTTTAACATATTCGCTCCCTTCATTTGCTACCTCGGAACAAAATTCTCTATTTCTGGGTGAAAAATTTTACAGTCACCTCTTAGTTTATTGGGAAATAAACTGTAACTCCTCTTTGATATATATATTTTTTTTTTTGGCATCAACATTTAGTTTTCTTATCTTTTACAGGAATATTGAAGGACCTTTCTGCTTATAAACAGTATGGATTTAAGTTTCCTAAGGGAGGTTATTATTTAGGAAAATGCTTACATTGGTAAAAACTTGCCTTCCTTCAAGAGGAATAAAACAAAGCCAAGCTGTTTTCTTTGTATAGAGCTCTTGAAAAGTTGAGTAGCTTTTTAGTACTGTGTGCATGTTTACTTTTAGAGAAAATTTTGGTTCCAAGAGAGTGGACATAGTTATATTTTTATTTATTGGCTCAGGATAGTTCTTTTACTTTTTGTCCTCTCTGAAGAGAGTGAGTGGAGAAGAGTTGAATTTTTTTTTATCCCTAAGGTATTTTATTTCATTTGGGGAATTTCATGTTCATACTGTTTATTTTAGGCCCAAAAGAAAACAAATTTTATTTCTGGTCAGATAAAGACAGTTAACTTCAATACCATGATGCCAACCTAATTCTCATTAAAAAAAAAAAAATTAAGTAGATTTATTGGTGGCTGCTATGACCAAAGTTGCTATGAAAATTCTTATATAAGTCTTCTTTATGGAAGTGGATTTTCAGTTCTTCTGAATAAATACCTAGGATTATAATTACTAGAAGATAGGATTGCAATCGCTGGGTGACATGGGTAGGCACATGTTTAACTGTATAAAAAAGTACAAAGAATTTCCAAAGAGATTGTAACATGTTCTCATAACAACAGTATAAGAATTCCAGGTGCTCAGTATGCTCTCCAATACTTGGGATTGTCAGTTTGCCTTGTTATTAATTTAAGTACTATACATGGTATAAAATGATACATTCTAGTGATTTTCATTGACATTTCTCTGAATTGAATATTCACAGCTATTTATATATCTTCCTCTGTGAGAACCTGTTCTAGATTTTTTACTGTATTTGTCTTGTGCTCTTTGTCTTACTGAGTTTCAGAACTGCTTTGTATATTGTAAATAGATCAGTCATTCTTTCAGTAGATAGAATTCTTTTGTCTAATGTAATTTGGGTTAGTATTTCTTCCAATCTCTGTATTGCCTAAGTAGGGAATCACTGTGAAACCTGCCCTTTTCCTTTGGTTGGTTAGCTGAAAGATCAACTCACAATTATGGTAGATAAATAAGAGAAAGGTTTATTTCCAAGTACCATGTGCATGGGGAGAAACACAAGAATGGTTACCCAAAGGCTAAATGATGGTCAGAGACCTTTATAGATGCCTTTTGGAAGGGAGGGGGCAGAATGCGGAAAGTATAGGTACAGCAAGTGGTTACAATGGGAGACCTGTGTAGATGTGTGGAAACAGATTGATTTGCACATTAACTTGAGAGACAGGTATCCTACTTCAAATAACCCTGGGGCCAGGTCTATTAGCATGTAATAAGGAGGTCAGCTGCCCCTTTTTGATTCTCAATCAGTTTACTTAGGTTTTAAGTAAAGAGAGTAGATAGAGAGGAAATGCCTCTTTCAATGCCTCCTGATCATGAATGGCCTTTAGTTGGAAATATTCTATATACCAAGGAGTCATATTTTGGAGAAAAATTTCCTTAGCTCCTTCACCTATATAGATATTCTTCAGTATACCTTTTACTTTTTTTGTGGTAAAATATGCATAACATAAAACATACCATCTTAACCATTTCCTTAACATACAGTTTAGTAGTATTAAACACATTCATAATACCGTGCAATGGTCATCACCATTCATCTCCATAACTCTTTCCATCTTCTAAAACTAAAAGCCCATACCAACGAAACAGTAACTTCCCACTGTTCACTCCCTCCAGCTCCTGGAAACCACCATTCCACCTTCTGTCTTTATAATCTTAACTAATCTACCTCGTGTACTCTACAGGAGGTAGAGTAGTTAAGATTATAAAGAATTTGTAGTAGTAGTCATGTACTCATAGGAGGTAGAGTAGTTAACATTATAAAGAATGTAGTAGTAGAGTACTACTACTGGATCATAAAGAATGTAGAGTACACGAGGGTGTAGTAGTAGAGTACTACTACTAGATTAGAAAGAATGTAGAGTACACAAGGATGTAGTAGTAGAGTACTACTACTAGATCATAAAGAATGTAGAGTACACGAGGTAGATTAGTTAAGATTATAAAGAATTTGTAGTAGTAGTCATGTACTTACAGGAGGTAGAGTAGTGAAGATTATAAAAAATTTGTCTTTTGTGACAGGCTGAGGTTCATCCATATTGTCACATATGTTAGAATTTCCTTCCTCTTTAAAACTGAATAATATTCTATTGTGCGTACATACTACATGATGCTTATTCATGTGTCAACTTGAACTTGAGTTACTTCCACCTTTCAGATGTTGTGAACAATGACACTATGAAAATAAGTATAGAATATCTCTTTGAGACACTGCTTTTAGTTTGGCAAAGCAGTATGTACCCACAATGGAAATTGCTGAATCATAAGATGATTCTATTTTTAATGTTTTTGAGAACATTTGTGTAATTGTTTTCCATGACAGATACACCATTTTATATTCCTACTAATAGTGCAAAAGGGTTCCAAATTCTCCATGTTACTTGTTGTTTTCTATGTTTTTTGATAATAGTTAATTTGTAGCCTAATATATGGTCTCTCCTGGAAAATATCCCATGTGCCTTTGAGAAGAACGTGTATATTGTGTCCTGAACAAAGTATTCTATATATGTGTGTCAGATACGGTTGTTTTATTGTGTTGGTTACATACTTTGTTTCTTTAATTATCTTCTATGTGGTCATTCTCCTCATTATTGAAAAATGAGGAATTGATGCCTCCAGCTATTATTATAGAACTATTTTTCTCTTCAGTTCTATTAGGTTTGCTTCAAATATTCTGATGGTTTCTCAATAGATGTGTAATTTTTTATAATTTTTATATCTTCTTGCTATATTTAAATGTTTGTCAATGTATAATATCTTCATTTGTCTCTTGAAAACTTTTTTGATTAAAAATTGTATATTTCGGCTCAGCACCTATAACTCAAGGGGCTAAGGCACTGGCCACATACACCAGAGCTGGCGGGTTCAAATCCAGCCCAGGCCTGCCAAACAGAAATGACAATTACAACAAAAATTGGCTGGGCATTGTGGCAGGCACCTGTAATCCCAGCTACTTGGGAGGCTGAGGCAAGAGAATCACTTAAGCCCAGGAGTTGGAGGTTACTGTGAACTGTGATGCCACGGCACTCTACCCAGAGTGACAGCTCAAGGCTCTGGCTCAAAAAAAAAAAAAAAAAGTGTGTATTTTGTCTGATATTTATACAGACACCTTGTTCTCTGGAATGTCCTTTTCTATCCTTTCACATTCAATGTATGTGTCTCTTAAATTTAAAGCAAGTCTTTTAAAGGGAGCATATGAGTGTGGTAGAATTATGTGTTCTCATCCATTCTGCCAATCTGTCTTTTGGTTTGAGAGCCTAATCCACTTACATTTGAAGTCAGTCTCGATACAGTGTAGGGAACCAGTGTAGAACATGAGATTCCTAATCCCAGGAATAGGGATTGGGCACCAGATGTAGGGAGCCAACTGCCACATGACCCATAAGTGTCCCTAATACTTGGTGGTGACAAGAGAATGAAGAAAATAAAGACAAACAATACAAACAGAGTATAATTTATAGAGTAGGTCCAGGAGGTCGTGCGAGAGACAGCAAAGACCTTGAACTCTGAATAAACCCAGTTTTTATTATTTCTCTTGATTAGTTAATGGGTGTTTGTAACAACAACAACATGTATCATCTCTGTGGTTTCTTCTGCCCTAATTCTAATTCTGGATTACTCACACAATAACCTTTCAGCTTTTTTTTTTGGAGACAGAGTCTCAAGCTGTCACTCTGGGTAGAGTGCCATATATGGTGTCATAGCTCACAGCAACCTCCAACTCTGGCTTAAGTGATCCTCTTGCCTCAGTTTTTCTATTTTTAGTAGAGACAGGGTCACACTTTTACTCAGGCTGCTCTCAAACTCATGAGCTCAAGCAATCCACCCACCTCAGCCTCCTAGAGTGGTAGGATTACAGGCACCAGCCACTGTACCCAGCCTGTTTTTGCCTTTTTTTTTTTTTTTGTCTTTATGTGTAATCTCAAAAAGTTCGTAGGAAAATAAAGAGTTACATAGTGATTACAAGAGTGTGGTGAGGTAGGAAGGAGGTGGGATCAGGACAAATTGGTCAAGAGGTACAAAGTTGCAATTGGACAGGAAGCATACATTTTTGCATTCTATTACATAGTAGAGTAACAAGAACAAATGATAATATAGTGTGCATTTTAAGACAGCTAGAAGAAAAGATTTTAACATTGTCATTACAAAGAAATATAAATGTTTCAAGTGATCGACATGATAATTACTCTGATTTGATCATTACATAATGTACATGTGCCTTGAAGCATCACATTATACCATAAGTATGTATAATTATCATATGTCAATTATAAACTGAAAAATTAATTAAATAAAAAAGACTACCATACTAGGAAACTATAAGCAGTTTGCTACACTGGGAATATTAAAACAACAATAAACAAACAAAAACATATACTGAGAAATGAGTTTCAAAAGCTAAAAAGTGACTGGATAAGAAAGAGCCTTGTCCACCAAACTAAGCGGTTAGGGCTCTATTTAAACTTGAGGGACATTTAGGAATTTTTATATGAGGAAAGAGGTAATGAATTAAGTCACTCTCCTGCTAATCTGGAAGAAGCAATGAAGGAGGAGAGTCTGCAGGCAGAAAGATCTATTGGGTGGCCTTTGATATAACACAGATAAAAAAGAATGGATCAAATACTACTAAAAAGGAAAGAGGGTTATGAAATCAACTGATAGATTTGACTAGAGATGATAATCAGGTGCATGCAGAGAAAGAGCCTGATTATGACTTGCAGGTTTGAACATGGATTACTGAATGACACAGAAAGATTACTGAATGAACTGGATGACAATATTATTCACCAGGAAGAGAAAAAAGTTTCCTGGGGAAGGACAGGTCATTTTATTGTAGATGTGTTGACTTGGAGAGTGTTAAGGATACAGAGATGGACTAGACAGTTGAATGTACAGAGGGTTGCTGGTTTTGCCTTTATAAATTTGATAATATGTGTCCCAGTTTGGGTTTCCTGTGTTCATTTTACTTGGAATTTGTTGAGTTTCTTACGTACTTATGTTTATGTCTTTCTTCAAATCTGGGACTTTTTCAGCCTTTATTTCTTCAAATATACTCTTTTCCCCTTTCTCAATCTCCTCTGAGACTTCCACAAAGTGTGTGTTGGTCTCCTTGATGGTGTCCCACAGCTCTCTTAGGCTCAGTCTTTTTTTTTTTTTTTTAACTCTTACTTTTGCTTGATAATTTCTATCCTGTCTTCAAGTCCACTGATTTTTTTTCTTCTGTCTGCTCAAATCTGAATTGAAATTTTTCTAGAATTTTTTTTTTATTTTTGTTATTGTACTTTACAATTCTACAGTATTTTTGGTTTCTTTTTGAGTTTTCTATCTCTTCTTATTTTTTTTAATTTCCAAAAATTTAGGGGGTACAAATTGAATTTTATTGCATGCACACATTATACAATGGTGAAATCTGGGTTTCATATGTACTCATCCTCCAGATCCTATACATGGTGTCCAATAGGGAATAACTTCTCTTTATTACTATTTCCATCTTAGTCATACATTTTCTTGAACTTCTCCACATCTTCCTTCCTAAAGATATTTAAGATAGTTGTTATAAAGTGTTTATTCTATGGATCTGACCCAAGGTCATTTTCAGGAAGTTTCTGTTTCAATGGGCCATATATTGTACTGCTTCCTTCTTTCACTATGTCTTGTGTTTGCTGAAAAATGGACATTTAAAATCTAATAATGTGATAAATGGGAAAATCAAATTCCTACACATTCTCAGATTTTGCTAGGTTTTTTCATCATATTTATTTATTATTATTTTTTAATTTTTATACAGTGACTCTTGCTAAGGGAAAGTGTAAGGTGTAAAAATAGTTGAAGCCTTTGGAATAATTTCTGCAGTATAGGAATAAGCACTTCTTTGAAGGTTTGATGGAATTCTGGTGTGAAGCCATCTGGACCAGGGCATTTTTTTGTTGGGAGGTTTTTTTTATTGTTTCTTTAATCTCAGTGCTTTAAATTGGTCTGTTCAGGAGCTCTATTTCATCTGGGCTAAGTCCAGGGAGAGGGTGTGATTCCAAATATTGATCCATTTCCTTCACATGGTCAAATTTCTGGGCATAAAGTTTCTGGTAGTATTCAGCGATAATCTCTTGTATCTCTGTGGCATCAGTTGTTATTTCCCCTTTATCATTTCTGATTGAGGTTACTAGAGATTTTAATTTTTTATTTCAAGTTAGTCTGGCCAAAAGTTTATCTATTTTATTTGTTTTTTCAAAAAACCAACTTCCTAAGAGAGATGAATAGAATCTTCTCTAAAGATGATAGATGAATGGCTACTAAGCATATGAAAAAATGCTCATTATCCCTAATTATTAGAGAAATGCAAATTAAAACCACCCAGAGATATCATCTAACCCCACCAAGAATGGCCCATATCACAAAATCTCAAACTCTCATCCACTAGTGTGGATGTGGAGAGAAAGAAACACTTTTACACAGCTGGTGGGACTGTAAACTAATACAACCTTTTGGAAGGAAGTATGGAGAAAACTCAAAGAACTCCACCTAGACCTCCTGTTTGATCCTACAGTCCCATTGCTGGACATCTATCCAGAAGGAAAATGAACCCTTTTATTATAAAGACACTTGTACTAGGCTGTTTATCGCAGCCCAATTTACAATCGCTAAAATATGGAAACAGCCTAAATGCCCCTCAACTCAGGAACGGATTTGTAAGCTGTGGTATATGTATATCATGGAATATTATACAATCTTTTTTTAAAAATGGAGATTTTGCAGCATTTGTAGTAACCTGGATGGAGATGGAACAAACACCTTATTCTTGGTGAAGCATCACAGGAATAGAGAAATATGAATCCTATGTATTCAGTTTTGATATGAGGACAATTGATGACAATTAATGACATGATAGGGCATGGGGGAAGGGGAGACCAGACAGAGAAGGAGGTGGGGAGTGAGGGAAAGGAAATGAAGAAAGAAAAGAAAAGAATTACTAATTCTCACATAAATTGGATTTATTTTTGACCAAAGTACATTACTTAAATGTTCATTTTTAATTCAACTTGTTAATATGTTGTTTAGGATATTGCATCCTCATTTATAAATGAAATATGTTTGTAATTCCCCCTTTATAATAATATATTTTCTCCAGTTTTAATACCAGGTGTATCCAGATTAAGTAGCATGATTTTGAAGTATTTCTCCTTTTTCTATTGTCTATAGGAATTGACATGATCCATTTTTTGGAAATTATCTTTTACTTTTATTTGTAAATATTAATTGTCTATTTTTTGAGACTTTGGAAAAAAAAAATAAGAAGTTAACTGATGACTCCATACCGAACTTCAGAGTCAAAGCATTCTAGAATAGACATACTCTTCTTTGACAATGTGAATATTACTTTCTTCACATCATTATTATTATTGCTTAATATTTCGATGGAGCAATCGTCTGATTTCTTTTCTGAATGTATTTATCTTCATTCGTTCTTTACAAGGTTTAGTCCTTTTCTTCAACATTGTTGTTATTAAATTTTAAGCCTTTTTAATTTTGTGGAGACAAAAAGTGGAAACCTAATAAAAACATGTGTATGTAAAAACAATTTTAAAAATATATTGCTAAAAACCTTAAAAAAAAAGTTGAAGTCTTTTCATTTCTTTTCTTAGCCCATGTCTTTCCCTGGAGATGCACAATCACTTTGTAATTTTGACATTTGAGTTTCCACTTTCTGGCTATGAATATTTAAGCACAGTATTTTGGCTTTCAGCTCCCTTCAGCATTTACCTAAGAATAAAATTTGAATGTCATATACTTGTCTTAGTCAGCTTAGCTACAGGAACCATCCAGTAATTCAAGTAAACAATGTAAAACCCATGTTGACCACTCTCTTACTCTCCCTTTTCTTATTCAGTGCCTAGTCATTTCAGTTCTAATTTAAACATCCATCTTAAATATGTCTTTATTTCTCACTATTATCATTTTAGTTGAAGTCATTGCCATCTCTTTCCTGATTTCCTCCAGTGATATTCTCAGTCTCTTTACTTTCAATTTTGTCCTTATCCAAGAAATTCTTCATGGATTTGTCTTATAGAAAAAAAAAACATATCTTATAATTCCACTCTGAAGATAATTCAATAACTTCTATTTTTCTAAGGATGAGATCAAACTTAACCTGACCCTAAGACCTTACTCAATCTTCCCCATCTCTGGCTTGTGCCTCTATTTTATATCAAACCATTATCTCTTTATCATGCAACTCCATATTCAATGCCTTCAGAAAAGCCTTTATTTCTCAAGCATGCACCCCATTTCTCACCATTTCCATGTCGGGACAACTTCATCATGCATCCTCCACAGAAATGTCCTTTCCCCAGATTTGCATGTGATCATTTCATTATGTCCCGTTTTCTTTTTAAGGGGACCTTTTTACGATAAATTATTCCACAGTTATTTTACTGTACTGTATTTTTAATTTTCATCTCAGACATTACCCTAATTTTTAATTATCACACTTATTATTTTAGTTGTTAGTTCCCAAAAGAACAAAGTCAGAATTTTTGCTGTGTCCTCTGTTCCACTTATAAAAGAGATGCTGGAAACATTCTTGAAAAAAAAAATTAGATTGAGGAACTGATTCTTTAGTAACTGAACATGGATTAATATATCAAATGTTCTCATTTATGGGCAAGATTGTATTTTCTGTTAAACTCAGAAATCATAGAGCAACTACGTTGGTATAGGTGAGTGATAAGTAGATGAGTAAAACCAGTTATATGAATATAAAATAAAATATAATTTATGATCAAAACATAACGGAGAAATTACAACTGATATCTGAGAAGTATTAAGCTCTAGCGTATTATCTAATTAAAAATTACAGTTTAAAGGATTAAATGGACCATACTTATTTAATTGAGTATATTTATTATGAAAACTTTAGGCAGTAAAACCTTAATATTTGCTGGGAGGAAATAGAGGAGAAATATCATGAAATAGGAAGTTTCTTATAAATCCTTTTGTTGCAAAGTGATCATGTAAAGAATAGAGTTATTGAGAAATGTCATAAATAAGGATTATTTATAAGGATTATACAGATTATTATTTTTTAACCTTATATCCTGCTTATATAATTGAACCATATTTAAAAATATTTTCTTAAAATTGATGATTTTCTTCAATTTGCTTATAATACACCATTATAGCAGATAACTTAAGTCAAAATACATTAATTTGATCAAGTAAAAATAATATATAAACATTTTGCTTAATATTCTCACATTATAAATTATAGATTAGGATTTAACCCATACTAAATAGAATATGGTAGAAGTAGATAAGATTACATTATCACTGGAACTATTGACTTTGTATTTATAGATAGTAATAAAGTAACAGGAAATTTATATTTTCTATAATTTTACATGGTTCTCCCATTATTGAAGATTTTAAGACACACATTTATGCTTCAAATACACTAGAACAAATTGTAACTATTAAGAAAAAAATTCCAGTGCTATATAAGTATAGAGACTTCTGTATTTATTTACAAATGTATTTCTAGAACTCAGTGCAGTGGTATGGCACATTCGAAGGCGTCAGTAAGTATATAAGTTATTATATATTTTAAAGTAACTTAAAAAAATAGAATGAAATGATTCTAACATACATAAAAGATATTAAATGCTTGAGGTGACATATGCCTCAATTACTCTCATTTTATCATTATGCATTTTGTGCCTATGTCAAAACATCACATGACTATCTATGTGTATAATCATTATGTACCATAATATTTGAAATTCAAAAATTAAATTAACCTTAGAGGGATTAAAGTGATAATTCTTTTCAAAAATATAAACATATAATTAAAATAAGATAAAAATGAAAATACATATACATATTAATAGAGCCATACTTTTTTTTATACTTCATATGGGTATTGGAACAATCTATGATAACAGTTTCTAAATTATACACAGGATTTTAATTATCCACAAGGCTTTTATTAAAAAAATGAAATCGAAATTAATGATCCTTTCAGTGAAGCTTGTCTAATGATATTAGTTGTCTAATGAAAGTTCATTTTATAACAAGTGTTAATTGGAGATAGAAGATCAGGAAATGTACACAAATAATTACAAGCCACTTAGTTTGAAGGCTTGTTTTTAAAAGTAGAATTTAATTTTGTATGGTTTCCTAACATGGACCTGGAATTTTCTGGAAGCTTAAACAAAGGAAATTTGTGTCTATTTTATAGCAAATAACAGAAATGAAAACAGGTCAGTTTAGTAAGTCAACAGTAGACTACAAGCTGTACTATTACAATAGCATCTAGGAAATAGCTTCTGCTATCAAAGATAACCATGCTAGGAAGATGAGCATTCACAGGGAATGATGTCATGGACAATCTAACACTGATACTGGGTTTTGAAAACTTGTGATAGGCTGATCTGCTTGCTAAGTTGGTCAAGAAAAGCAAGAATAAAGGAATGGAAATTCTGTGACTACCCATGGTGGACCATGCTTGAAATCTTCTAATATACCTCAACTCTCTGAGTTAGGCAGTATTTTTGGCTTTTAGTTGAGGATAAGGACAAATTTAAATAAGTTTTGTTAGGTCAAAAGGATGGTAGAAAATTTGGGAATGAAGTTTAGGTCTGACATTTTCTGAAATATATAACTCCATCTGCAGAAATGTAAGAGATAAAAACGAGCAATCCAACAAATATTCTAAAACTTTTAATTATGAGTTTCTAAGAAAAAAGTTCCAGTCACCTAAAGCTGGAAATAGAATAAGACACAGGATGTCTTTGCTATTGCTCTGTCCTCAGTTAGATATCTGAATTTGATTGACATCTACTGAATGATAGACATGTTTAAAAATGATTTATGCATAGTCAATTCTTCTTTCCAAAATAGTTTCTCCTTCTAAAAAGTTCCTCTCTATTGTATACCCTGAAAGTAAATTTACCTTCTTCTTCAGGCATATGTACACATTTTTCAAACATGAAGGTGACAGATCAATTATGTAACTAATAACTAATGATGAACTGAGTTTGTTTTCATTTTTATTTTAGAATTATTCCTGTTTCATGTTTCTTTGCTTTTAATGTCAACCATCTGATCTTTTTATTGAAATAAGAAAATTAACATTCTCAATATAGTAGAGCCATTTGAAAATGTTTATTTTATAGCATAACTTGTCTTTGAAATAAGTCACAAATTTAATCTTTAAAGATGTTCTTGGGTACAAATATATGAATACTGTCTTAGTAGAAAGTAAAATATGAATATTTCCAATGACATAGTTCAATGGTAGAAATATAATATAAGAAAATATAAGTAAAAGTGAAAAACACAGTTTGGGAATTATAAAAATTATACCTAACCATAAGCCTTTTGATCATGTTTAATATCCATCATTAAAGGGAGGGAAATTCTATTAATTTGAATATTTTAAAGGTTACTGAATAAATAATAAACCATGGGGAAGTATGGCCTATATTGGAAAGCTGAGAGAAAAAAAAGCCTTGAGGATCTATTCATTTTTATATCTATGCTTTACAAAATGACAACTAAAAGAATTAGGTGAGTGAAACAAATTTCAAGGTGTAAAAGAGACATTCAGAAAATTTTTTTGGTGTCTCTAGAATGAATCAATGAACTAGAATAGGATTATGTTATAGTAAATGGTCCACTAATAGAGAAAGAGCCCAGTTTTCTTAAATCGTTTACATCATAAGTAAATTGCACCTCCTCATGAGAAAGCATTGATTAAATGCTACAGTGTCCCCAAACTTATAGCATGTGTTGTCATAAGCATTCTAAGATTAGATTTTAAAAATTAGGCAATTTGCTAAATGTAATATGGTAATAAAAATAGGATTAAAATCTAAAAATTAACAAAAATATTTTTGGATATAAAATCATAATCTCTTAAATACTTTCACACAACTAAATAAGAATCACAAAATTAAACTATCTATAACCAATTTATTAAAATTTCTGCTATACGTCTATCCCATCTCAGAAAAAGCTTCTGTCATTTTCTACCCCATAAACCTGGGATCTACATGTTATTCCTATATCTTCCTCATCCTCACATTCAATCCATCACAAGGACCCGTTAGTTTACACTTGAGATTCAAACCAATCTCAATCAGTCTACTTCTTTCCTTTATTGCAACTACATTGGCCTAGGATACCATCATCTTTCACTGAGTCTGCAAGTCTAGATTCCTAACTAGCATTTGTGCTTCTACATCCTCACCTTCCCTTTATCAGAGAGCAGCCAAACAAAAATATATTATACACACATATACACAAAAATATATTATGCACACACACACATATATATATAATTTTACCCCATAAACCTTTCAAATATTTGTCCATTGTGCTTAGAATAAAAGTCCATTTTTCAATATGGGCTAAAGGGCCTTGTATGTAGTAAATTATTTGGACATTGACTATTTTTTAAATATATGGATTCCTTAGGTGCCATCTACAGTTAACTATGTGTATCTTGTTTGTTTACTGGAACATCATCTAAAGTGTGTTCATGTTTGTCTGTCTCCTAGAACTCATGCCCTAATTCTTCTTTCTTCAGAAGACAATTCATTTCCTTTGTTCTGTGCCCAGAGTACTTTTTCTTTTTCTTTTTCTGGTCAGGGCTGGGTTTGAACCTGCCACCTCCGGCATATGGGTCTGGAGCCCTACTCCTTTGAGCCACAGGCACCGCCCCCCCCCCAGAGTGTTTTTTCAATGGCTTTCACATGATTGGCTCCTTCAGGTGTCAGCACATATTATCACTTTCCCAGAAAGTCTCTCCTGTGTCCTGACTTTAAAATAGTAGAACCACTGTAAGTTGACGACCCAAGGGACTGTAACAAACTGGTCAACCTAAAGAACTAGGCTTACTGTACTGCTCTGTACAGGGGCACATGGTCAGTTTATGAAAATTAGGTCAACTCAAGAGGTGACCAATGTAGTCAAGATGGTCAACAATGGAGGTTCTACTGTATCTATTATATAATCTTTTTTATTTCCTTCAGAGTAATTATCATAATCTGAATTTTCTTTGTTTCACCTACATATTTATTTATTTTAAAAATATCTACACTTTGGTATTTGAGCTGCTTGAGAGCAGAGATATTTTGGCTCCTAACTTAAAAATATTTCTAGCATAGAGTAGATACATAGTAATATTAATAATTGGTTATTGACTATATGGATAAATTTTATGATCAAAATTCTAAGACAAGATAAATGGGTTTATAGAGAGTCTTATTATCAAATTATCAATCTGTCTAAATCAACTTAAATTTCTTACTCTGAGATAAGTACATTAGAAGTTATAGCACTCTGCACTTTTAAAAGTCCCCCCGTCATAGCACCTGTACCAAATTAACTATGATTCGGCCTATGAACCTTACTTGCAGTATAAATCTAAAGAGAAAATTTAAGTAGCACCAAGGTGGATGAGGTCATGAGAATATATCCCCTCATTTAGCAAAATCACAGTTGACAAATCTATATACGTCCAGACTTTTGGTTTCAATTAAGAAATCAGTTGTTAGACTTACCTTTAGGTTGTAACAAAAATCTGGACACAATTTATAAAACAACTCTTTTCAGTTAACTACAGACTATGCAGGGTCGAATGAGATTCGAAACAAATTCCACTTCAGAGCCTCCAGCTGCGAACTCAGTCTGGCCAACACCTAATTTCAGTCGTTTGCAACCCTAAGGAAAGAAGGCAGTTGAGTGCGGTTAGACTGCTAATCTACAGAACTGTGAGCTGATAAATGGATGTTATTTAAGTTGCTAAATTTGTGGCTATTTTTTTTATACATAAATAGCAAACTAATGCATCTACTGAAGGATAAGTGACTTCTCAAATATTTTTCATCTAAAATATGGCAAAATAAGGACTAAAGCCTAAGAAATTTCTAGATTCAAATCACTAATGGTGTTCCACCTAATCCACAGAACATCATACAGATGTATTAGGGGCAAGAAAGAGACAACAAATCCAATGCCAGTGGATTAGAAATTATATGTTTTTTATTGTGTCATGAACAGTATGGTCTAGTATTCAAAAGTTGTTCGATTGGCAGTTAGGAGATTCAAGTTGTAGTTCTGATACTATCTTTAGATTTATTATTTTTCTAAGCTTGTGTTTTTTAATGAAAACATCTTTTTCAGCTTCAAATTCTATTAATGTTATTGTTTATTTTTCCGTCATCAAACCAGATTGCTTTGAGATGTGGGAACTATCTTTAGAAATTTTTCTTGATATTTCATGTGTGTCCAGCATACCAGTGATTATCAATACACATGTCATCATTATAGGTCGATGGTAACTTTTCTACAGATAGCAGTTCTTATCTGTAAGCAGCAGTGGGAAGTGAGGGGCCATAAAGAAGATGAGGTATATGACCTGAGGGGTAAATGTCTCGGTTTTAGTGAACAAGAGAATACAGCAGTTCTACAGCAGGAAGAACTTAGCAGTTCTTTCCTAGATCTTGAAGCAATGAGCAGAACTTCTGAGTTGTAAAAAATAATAATAATAATAATCAATTTCCTTGTACATTGCTATAAATATTGAGGCTAATCTTTCTCCAAAAATCTCTTTTAAAAAAAAAAAAGGCAAACAATGAATCCTTTGCTACAGAATCCATTTTATCAACTATAAACTATAGTTACTGAAGCTAGACATTTGTGAATTTAGTGTGCATTTCTGAGGATGCAATTGAATTGTGATAATTGTACTTGAAAATACTTTGCATGCCTTGGCGGGTCACTGCCACTGCCTATAGAAGAAAGAAGATTATGATGGAAAACACTTTAAATGAAAGAGCTGCTCGTTTCACCTCGTCAAGCGTCTTTATGGCTTTTCTGTCTCTTTGGTTCATCTCACTGGCACTTTGGCCTCTCATAGTCTCAGTGCATCATTCTCTCCCCACCATTTCAGAAGCAAGGTCTGTAGTAGCGTTATCCTTGGTACATAAGGTCACTTTTTTCAATTCATTCCCTTGAGGATAGTCCTAATAAAAAAATCTACTTTTGTCTACTTTAGTTGGAGTATCTGATGCAACCAACATGATATCTCTAAAAATTAGAGATTTAAAAGAATTATAAATTAAAACACATAAAGCGAGAGTAGGTTAGAATATTCTGAAAAACAGGGTAGTGTATTTTATGGGATTTATAAATATTAATACATTTTCTCTTTATGTATTTTAAAATATATTGAGACACAAGTTAGTTGTCAAAATGATATTCAACTTGGGTGTGTGTTCCACTCGATGTGGGTAATTGTTGTACTTTAATGGTAAATGAGGATCACTAAAGTACATAAGGGGGAAGGAGTATTTTAAAAGCCTTGTGGCTCGGCACCTGTGGCTCGGCACCTGTGGCTCAGTCGGCTAAGGCGGCAGCCACATACACCTAAGGTGGCGGGTTCGAATCCCCAGCTGGGGCCCGCCAAACAACAATGATGGCTGCAACCAAAAAATGGCCAGGCGTTGTGGCGGGCGCCTGTGGTCCCAGCTACTTGGGAGGCGGAGGCAGGAGACTCGCTTGAGCCCAGGAG
>CAUYQV010093819.1:0-12811 GCA_963574575.1 Galagoides demidoff | reverse complement strand
TCCCTTCAGAATAAGCAGCAGTCATGGTGGATATTAGTATATGAAGAAAGAAAAAGCAGATGTCAAGTGGAAAAAAATTCAGCCACATGAAGAATGGGAAAAAATACTGAATTAAATAAAGGAAATACCTTTTACAAATGGAAGAATTTTTTCTTCTGCCATAAATAAAACCATTGTGCTATTATATACATTGTTTTACTGTCTATTTTGTTACCTGAAGCTATCTTCTTGTTCTTCTAATATTAATACCCCCATACTAATTGCCTTCTACAGAATAGCAATGACAGCATACTGAAGCCTCCTTCTATAATTATGGAATGAACTGTAACAACCTAAAGCCAAGTCTGGTAATAGCTGCTAAACATGACAGCAAAAAGTATTTAAAACTTGAATATATTGTTTATAGAACTCTAGTAACTTTTTGACATGCAATTAAACTTAAAAAACAGGTACTCCCTTTCTTATAAAGTGTGTAGTGGATCTTTCAAGATGCATCTGGTTACAAGTAACAGAAAACCCACCTCAAACCATGTTAAATATTAAAGAGAATTTACTGGCTCACTTCACTGCCGCAAGTGCAGTAGGATTCAGGATTGGTGAAATCTAGTGACTCAAGGATGTCAGAAAGACTGATTCTTTGCATCCCTCAACTCTGCTTCCTCTGGAATTGCCTTCATTTTATAGCAGGCTGTCCCATGTGGCCAAAGGGTGGCTAACAACTCCCAGAGCTGTTACAGGGTTGGGGTTGCTTTCAGAAGTACGCTCAGAAGAGAAAAAAAGCTCTTCTCCTTAGGCCACATTTACCTGTTTGGGGCTGCTTTTCTATGTGAACCAGTAATTCTAGAAGAGTCTGTGGATTATTTTAGGCCTGATCCATATTCCCTAGCCTTAGAAGTGGGAATGGTTAATGGGTGGATTGGAGACAGAAGATAAGCATCTAAATCAGGTTACTGCAAACGGGGAGAGAGAGAGCATGTTGGTGAAACAGCCAGAATGTCTGTACGGTGAACCAGCTGTCTGAGCTACAGACTGTTCACTTAATGGACAAAGACAGTTTTCCTCTAGTCTTAATCCCATGAGGCCAGAAGTGAACCATTAAAAAGAAAGAATGAGAATAAGAAAGGAAAGGATGAAAAAGAGAACACTTTGGGCAAAATAATAAAATTTAGTGCTTTGCTTTGAAAAAAAGGGCTGTAGGTATTCTTGTGGAGCCTGTTAACTTTTAGTTTTCCTTAATAGTCTACAGTTTATAGTAAAGTATTGTGTTTCTACCCTTGCTTGCCTCCATAATCACCTAGGAGTGGTGTGGATCTGGGCAGTGCCACTTTAGAAGATCTCCATATCCAATTGTAATATGTGTCCTAGGTGGCAAACCAGAGGAAGGCCTTTGGTAGTTTCTACGAGTTTGACAGCTGCTAAGTCAATAAGGGAAGAGGCAGAACTGAAAGAAATTGAGTTGTGAGGGTGGCTTAAAGAACTGTTCTCGGCACTTATTTTTAGATGGGATGCCTGTATTAGATTCTCAATAGATGGCTCTAGTGTTGCCAAAGAACAGTTCTTTATGGTAATAGACTATATTTCATACTTTTGCCCAAATATTTGAAGTAAAATAAGGATGCACATTATACGTGGATAGTATTAGCTCCATATCTATGTAAATGTTTCAGATTCTTTTATTTATTCTTATGCATTGAAAGTGTAACTCTAGAAAGCAATAACAATGTTTATATGCAAAATAATACCCTAGAATATAGTAATTGATTTTATCGAACTTATGACAAACTGGACAAAAGCCCATGTTACACAAAGTACAAAAGTTATCACAGTAGATTTGAAAACCCAACTTACTGTGATATGTGGGAAGTTGACCAGTGAACTGCAATCTATTGGTCTGTCAGGAAGCAAACCCTGAAAGGCCTTAATGAAGAAAGAGTGGGTGTAGACAGGTGGCAATAATTTAACACCTGCAGCTGTCAGAGTATCCATCATCCAGGTTTGTGATGCATCCTAAGATCATGGAATGGTGTCAAGAAGAAATTGGTTGTGAGATGGTTAAACAGTGCAGCACCAGCAATGCTATGGATGGAACCAAGGATGATGAAATTTACTGGGCCGAAGAAAGAGACTCTTCAAAAGACACCAGTAATGTAAAATTGAAGAAGACAATACTTCTGATAATTGACAGTGACAAAAAGCTCTTGGCCTTCTACATACTACCGTGTGTAAATAATGCAAATTTGTTACCAGTACATAACATTTCTTGTACCAGGTATGTGTTGTTTTGTATCTGTTCTTGTGTTTTGAAATCATGTGTTACATAAAATTTCTTGTACCAAAATATGTTTAAAAATAAATGCTAAAGTTCCTTTATAATGAAAAAAAAACAAGTTCTGAAATAACAAATAAAAATTTGAATTAGAAAATTAAAAGCTTTCTTCCTGAAAATTTGGGCCAAAAACATGGGTGTACATTATACATGGCAAAAGAGAATATATACAGGGATAGGGTGCCAAAAAATGCATACATATTTCAAGAAAAGAAACAACTGTATTAAAATTATACCTCAAGTCAGATTTGACTTCTGCAATTACAAGGGATATAATACAGATAATAAACGTTATTGGTATGTATTGACTGTTACAATTTCATACAGTTTTTTCCTTTCTTAAAATGTGCATACATTTTTTTGGCACCCTCTGCGTATATGCACACACGCATGTGTATAAGTATATGGTTTGACCTGCAAGTATCTAGAAAAGTTTGAATTGGACAGCAAGTGAGGCTAGCCCATCTGTTCTACCGACTGCCAGTGGTCCTGGGGCACTGAATGGTAGGAGCCAGTTTCTGACAGAGCAAGATATACTTGGCTTGATTGATCAAAAACTAAGCTCAACTCTGGCTTTCTGTTATTAAAGGCAGCTGCAGGCCTGGATGTGCAGATGGAATATGTATTACAATAATGAAATAATCATTAGTATTTAACAGGGTTTTCCTGTATAAATATGCTAAACATTTTCCATTCATTATTTCTTGTAATGTAGCTCCGTAAGGTAGGTATTACTGTCTCCATGCTACATTTAAAGTAGCTATGTGTTTGAAGCTGTAAGTAGCACTTACTCCATGTTAGGACAGTTCTGTGCTATAATGCCCCAGCATATCTGATGAATTGCTCCACTTCTAACAGACATGCTTATGTTCTGAGAACATTTTCCAGTGCTCAGTCATCTATATCAAAAATCTGCACCTAAAGACACCCATGCGGCTGGGCTCCAGCAAGCAGGCTCTCCCTGCGGCCCGAGACCATCCACCTCGGCCGATGCAGGAAAGCACAGCTCGCTCCCGCACTGTGTCAATTCCCCCACCTCACTACCTGCTCCCTTATCCTTAGAACCTGACCCCAAACCATCATGGGACTGCTGTCTTTTCAGCACAGCCCTTCCCTGTGTGGAAGCTTTACACCAATAAATGCTGCTGCTTGACTAAATGTAGTCTCCTCTCAACTCTTTCCAACTGACCAGAAGACCCTAATACCCCAGGTCACCAAGTGGATATTTTAGAGCCAGATTTCAACACAGACTACAGGAAGTATCCCTAAGAAAGATGATTAGAACCCCACATTTCAGGAGTGCCCGCAGGGAGGTTTTTTGATCTTTTCCCACTCCTTTTTTTCAGTTCCTTTTAGGTTTGGTTTGATCACAGGTATATTCTCTCATGTTCATTACTACCTAGGGTTCTTTTAGGTTTGTTCACACCTTGAAGTAAGGTGCTTGTCTTGGGTTTTCCTCATAGCTCCTGGGCCCCTGTGGCCTCCTCCTGTGGCCTCCTTTCCTCTTTTCTGTCTCGTCGTTTCAAACCCCTGCTTTTCCTTTGACTTTCTGTATTTATATTCTTAGCCCAAGTTCTTCCTCTTCTTTAAAAGAATAAAATAGTTTTAATATAATTCAAAAACTTAATATTTTTGCATTTATTCAGTTAAGTATTTACTGAGTACTGTGTTGTAGGCACCATGCTGTCCACAGAATCAACTTTTTTCTCAAATTACAATGAACTTACAATGTAGCTTCCTTTTGTCAGTTTATTTTAAAGTTTCTGCATTTTATCCTTTTCACATTATTTTTCTTTATTATAAATTTCATTTCTTTAATACATTTTTGCTGACTTTTACTTTTGCTATACTATTACAGATTCTTTTTCAAAAAGGGTTGAGAGACCTCCCATTTGATACTGCAATCCCATTACTAGGCATTTATCCAGAAGAAAAAATCATTTTGTCATAAGGACATTTGCACTAAACTATTTAATACAGCTCAATTTACAATCGCCAAGGTGTGGAAACAACCTAAGTGTCCCTCAACCCAGGAATGGACTAACATGCTGTGGTATATGTACACCATGGAATACTACTCGGCTATTAAAAAAGATGGAGACTTTACATCTATTGTATTAACCTGGATAGTTGGAACACATTCTTCTTAGTAAAGCATCACGAGAATGGAGAAGCAAGAATCCAATGTACTCAATTTTAATATGAAGCCAGTAGACTATCTAATACATATACTCATAAGGGAAAAGCTCAAATCAATTCAACGTGGAGGGTGGGGGAATGAGGGAACAGAAATAGGGGAGGTAGGAGGGAGATGGGGGTTATGGTGTATGGCACACCTCTTGAGGGCAGGACATAACTAAAAGAGGGACTTTAACAAATGCAAACAGTGTAACTCTTTGTATTCTCAATGAATGTGAAACAGTAAAAAATAGATTTTTAAATTTTATTATTTTACATTCTATTTTTTACTTTTTAAATATTTTTTTTAATGAATAACTTTATTTTTGTTGTTGTGACAGATTTTGGCTGGGGCTGGGTTTGAATCCGCTACCTCTGGCATATGGGGCCAGAGCTCTACTCCTTGAGCCACAGGTGCCACCCAAATATTTCTCTCTTAAAAGTATTTTTCACTTCTAGACCAAGAGTATTTCTTTTCTAAAGTGTCATATTTTTCTTTGTATAGTGCACACTTTTTTGCCCAAATTTATTAGGGAAAAATAAGGATGCACATTATATATTAGTACTAATTCCATATGTATATAAATGTTTTAAATTCTTTTATTTATGCTTATAAGTTAAAAGTGTAACACTAGCAAGCAATAATAATAATGGCATCCATATGCAAAATAATAGCCTGAGATAGAGTAATCATGCACTCCCTGCTCTACCCCTGCCTGGCTTCCTCTTTACCAAGCCTGCATCATAGCTACAGGAGCCTTCAGCTCACCTAGTTAGTTGTGCCAAGCACCACTACTGATGGTAGGGACCTAGGATTAGGACCTCAGCAAAAGGAAATTAGAAGTGGCCTGTACTGAGGTGTGACTTCTCATAGGAAGTATGAGGTGGGGAACTGGCTGCTACAGAGAACCCGGGAGCAAGCCCACGTCGCTGATGAGAGTGCTCTGGACAACCAAAGCATCCAGTCTCTCCGAGCTGTCCCCTCTGGGCCCACCCTATCCCACATCCTCTAATTTCCAGTGAGAGCATGACCACAGCTGCTGCACTGAGAACCCCAGCCGGGGTTGGGGTTGCCTTGTCTCTCAGCAGCTGACCCCATTCTGAGGCCCTCTCTGCACTGATGAGGAAGATCCCTGAGCTGGGGTCTGGGATGCCTGGGTTCTGAGGCCACCTTCTACTAGTAGCCTGCTAGTATGACTTTAGGCATGAAGTTTCTGTCTGTGCGTGTACCTGGCAGCAAAGCACAAAAGCCTGGGGGTACCTAAGCCCTTAGATTGTTAATTCTGAGCCTATGACTTGTTCAAATCCCCAAGGTGTTGAGTTGGTATTGTTTCCACAACTTGCCAGTAGATAGAACCATTAGGGTACTTGTTAACAGAACAGATACCCAGCTCTTTCTCCTAGAGAGTTGATTTGGTGTATTTGGGTGTGGTTCAGGAGTCTCATTTTAACCAGTCCTGCAGGCGATTTGTATTGTTTCCAAGTTTGGGAAAGGCTGGTGTCATTCATTCTGACATTACTCAGTGCCCAAGGTTTAGAAGGCTCAAGAAGGTCATGAAACAGAAATGTAAATGCAGAGTACTTCACTGGGGTGTCATCAGAGAAGGCGTCCTCCTCAGCATGGTGTCACAGGGGCCTCAGTGCAGACAGATGAGCAGCTGGGAAAGGGTAGGGATGCATTACACATGGGACTGCATTATATGTGTCAAAATGGTGCATAGGGAAGCACCTTACGTTTAGTCTCCAGACATTTTCCACTTCCCCAATATAGAAACAGGCTTGAAGACGGTTAGTATTGCTAACTATTTCTTCCTACTCACAACCCTTTCACTTATTACTATACTGTAGAAACAATAGTTAGCTAAAAACTAAGGAAAACTGGGAGTAAAGAGGCTCTGAGAGATGCCTAAAGCCCTCGCCTTCAAAGCAAGCACCAAACTTGTTCATTACTTAGACCAGAGGATTCTGATTCATTTTCTCTTTCCTTTTCCTTCTCCTTTTCCTCCCTCTCTTTCCGCCTTCCTTCCTTTTCAATTATGTACTTTTTGCTTCATAGGACAAAGTCTTTGGAAAGACTGTCTTATTCGCTTGATTGAAGAGTATCATTTACTTGCTCTTCCAGACTGAGGCCATAATGACAACAGCCCAGCCTCATGTCTCTCTTACCTCAGGGGCTTCTCTTTGTGATTCTTAGCTACACGTCAGGGCCAACCCCATGCCTAGTTCAGCTGACTTCAGGGATTAGACATGGAACAACAAAGGAAAAGACGACCAACAGTGGTAAGAGTTATGTGCCCACAGCAACAGGCCAGAGTGGCCATCAGTTTTGCCAGCACTGACCCTTGACTGGTATATGCAGGGAAACAAGATTCAGTCCAGTGTGTGAGCAAGTTAGGGTGTCAGGGCATGGCCTGGAGAACCTTCACTCAGCCCTTCCTGTTGCCCCCTTCTGGGGTGGGTAGATAGATATATTTACGCCGTTTTTTCAAAAGTCAAAAGGAGTTGAAGGCAGTGCCTGTGGCTCAGTGGGTAAGGCGCTGGCCCCATATGCTGAGGATGGCAGGTTCAAACCCAGCCCTGGCCAAACAGCAACAAAAAAATAGCTGGGCGTTGTGGCAGGTGCCTGTAGTCCCAGCTACTCAGGAGGCTGAGGCAAGAGAATCGCCTAAGTCCAGAAGTTAGAGGTTGCTGTGTGACGCCACGGCACTCTACTGAGGGCGACAAAGTGAGACTCTGTCTCTTAAAAAAAAAATTAAGTTGAGATGTCTGTCATTCTTCTCCATCTCACATTCCAGTAACACTTCTTGACATAAAATGCTGAAGATAAAAATATTCTTTAAGACAGTACGTTTGCAAAAAGAAAAGTATACTGATAACAAAAATGGTTTTATATAAACGTGATCAATTGTGTAACATTGCTTTGTATTTGTGATCACTCATCACTGGTTGGACTCAGTACCAGGACTACTCTTGACACAGGAATCAGGGATCAGAACAGCCAAATAAATGCAAGGAAAACTATAGAAAATGCAGAGTAATCCGTAGTAATAGGAATCAGATCAATGAGTGGTTACCTCATTGAGGAGGAGACCAGAATTACCAGTGGGCACAGGAGAACATTCTGAGGCATGGATACGTTTGTTACCTTGTTGTAGTGATGCTTTCATGAGTGTGTATGTATGTGTGTATACACACACACAAAAAAAATGCCAAAAAACTGTTATACACTTTAAGAAAGGAAAACTTTGTATTAAAATTGTAATACTCGGCTCAGTGCCTGTGGCTCAAGTGGCTAAGGCACCAGCCACATACACCTAAGGTGGCGGGTTTGAATCCAGCCTGGGCCCGCCAAACAACAATGACAGCTGCAGCCAAAAAATAACCGGGCATTGTGGCAGGTGCCTGTGGTCCCAGCTACTTGGGAGGCTGAGGCAGGAGACTCGCTTGAGCCCAGGAGTTGGAGGTTGCTGTGAGCTGTAATGCCATAGCACTCTACCCAGGGGGACAGCTTGAGGCTCTGTCTCAAAAAAAGAAAAAAAACTGTAATACTCAAGTTATGTTTGACTTCTGCAATTATAAAAGATACAATATATAAGATAATATGTATGTATTGAGGATTGTAATTTTTTCTTTTTTTGAGACAGAGTCTTACTTTGTCACCCTCTTTAGTAAAGTGCTGTAGTGTTATAAGTCACAACAACCTCAAACTCTTGGGCTTAAGTGATTCTCTTGCCTCAGCCTCCCGAGTGGCTTGAACTATATAGGTGCCGCCACAACGCCTAGCTATTTTTAGAGATGGGGTGTCACTCTTCCTCAGGCTGGTCTCAAACTCATGAGCTCAGGGCAATCCACCCACCACAGCTTCCCAGAATGGTAGGAATACAGGTCAGCCTTGAGTATTACAATTTTAATACAGTTGTAATTTTCCACTCCTCAATGGGGTTTGGTAACAATATATTGACAGCTATCCTTGTCTTTGTTAAGAAATAATTTAACATCAAAAATATTAATAGCTTGATGATCATTTTAGAGATGTGGAGTCTTTAAATTCTTACTGTTATTTGGAAAGTCCTTAATTTTCAGAGGACAGATAAGTTGTTATTGTTATTTTGGTTGTGTTAAATTTTAGCCTAACTCTTCTTGTGGCCTGAGGTTTTATATGTACACGCTTAGTTTTTCTATTGTCAAACTTTGCTGTGCCAGAAGTCCCAGGCATTTATTTAACGGGGCTAGGGCTTTTGATCAGAATCATTTGCCCGTGTGAACCTTTTCTGTTTCTTTGTATTTACTATGCAGTTTTCAAGTACTGACAGCAATCAGTCTGGTACCTAATTGGCCACTTAAAAAATGTTTTAACTTCATAAACACTTTCAATCTCTTGGGAAAGCAAAGCTCATAGATTAATAGCTTTGGCATTTTTACCATACTCTGAATTTTTCTAAAGTTTACAATTTTTAAAGATGAAGTAATTTCTGTCCCACCTATTTTACATTAGATCTATATGATATAAAAATGTTAAATATGCATATAGAAAAGTATTTACGTACAATTATATCACTTTTCTTTGTACTCATGTTTATATGTGTGCATCCTTGCCCACTCTACCTTCTTAACCTGTTGCACTACATTTACAACATGCAAAAACTCATAACTCAATGGAGAAATCCAGACCTGTGATCATCATAAGGTTGAAGATTTCATAACCACTTTATATAAAACACGTTTTCACATGAACCATAGTAATGTTTTTCATGTCTTCATAGTGTTAATAAAACAATATAATTCATTTACAACTACTCCTATCTAAGCTTTTTGTTTCCCCTTAAAAAGTCTTACCAAGTTAATTTCTATGTCCTGCTGAGTAACAAGCCCCAAGGAACTCAGGCCATTTACTGTTTTCTTATTCAGGGGCAACATGGGTAGAAACAGATCTCTGAGCTGCTTGATTACAGTTTAGTCATCTCCTAAAATAATTTCTTCCGTGAATTAACTTAAGCAATTTAGTACAAGAAAATTGCGCCATATGTTGCAAACAAGCTGCTTATCTGAAACTAGCTTATTCCAATCAAAATTGTTCCTTTCAAGTGCCATTTACACTGCTTCTTGGAACCTAATTCTTGAGGTCCTTATGGCAAATAATTTCTACTTAGGTATCAGGGCCATGTCCGGTTACTCAGTTGGGATTTCCTAGGTTCAGATACTTTACTACTGCATCTGATTCTTTACATAGATTTTAGATACTAATAAAAGGAAGCTGTTTAAAATATCAGAATGGCACTGCAAACAACGCCCCAGTGGAATTACTCACAAGTCACTGAAATGTATTTATGGTGCAGTCGTATGGTGGACATGTTTGGGCGTGTTTATACAGCCCCCTCAGCACTGCTTTTGCCCTCACTTTCAGCCATGTAATTTCAGAAGGAACCGCTGTATTCATACAGCATTTATATAAGGAGGAAGCAGAATCATGAAGTATCTGGGAACACAGGTCCTATTGTTTCTTGGCTTTGAGACCTTACTCAAGGAGCTTAGCCTTTCTCAGTCTTGGTTTCCCCATTTGGGAAATGGGACAATAGTAAGACTTACCCTGAAGGATCATTAAATAAGAAAGAGAGAAGTAGCCTCTGAAATCCAGAAACTGGCCTCAACTCTCTTGTGGCCCATAAAAAGTTGTGTAGAACTCCAACATCAGACAGGGTCCCTATGCCCGTGATGAAGCAAAGAAAAACAGAACCACTTCACAATTATGCCTTACCCACACAAACTCCAAAACCAAAATATAAGAAAAAATGCTGAAGCCAAAACAAGAATATTGTTCAAATAACAAAATGGCCAAGTATCTCCTTTTTTGGATAATTGGAGTGGGTGCTGTTCCTTTACCCAGTGCAGCTTTTTTAGCTCTGTGTTGTTCACCCCGCCTTTAGATAAACATCATTAAGATACCCAGTTGTAGAATTATCCTGCTTCTTGACAATGTCCAATGCTAAGTAAAGCCCACTTTCCTTGAATCATTCCTAAAGTCCTCCAACAAAAGGCCAAATCCTACTGTATTAATCTCATTTTCTAGTTTCTTTATCTGATGGTTGGACTTGTGGGGTCTTGCTGGCCAGGGAGGGACTGCTTCCCCTAGAGGTAGCAAGGGACTCTCTTGAGTCCACCTTTCATATTTTCATATGCAAACTAACCAACCTGAGTCATTTAACTCTGTGAGACACTGAACTTTGCCTGAATAGCCCCAGAGCCAGGCATCAGATAATGGGCAACCCCTATATCCTAGAGTCGCTGGAATGGTTCAAACTATACACAGGCCTGGTCAGCCCACTCATCCTGCTTTACCCATTCCACCTGAGAAAACCATAGGAAAGGCTCCTTTACAGCTCCCCCTGCTTGCTCCCTGCCTCAGTGTCCTAGTCTTAGTTTGTAATCTCTTCTGGGGCCCCTCATGGCAGGGCATGGCCCTCTTCTTTTGGATACCATGAATGATAAACTATATTTTCAATGGCAAACATCTCCTGATCTATTGTCCTCACCAAACTTGAATCATGCCAAAATCCCAGGTGTGTTTAGAAACACCTACTGTATGTAAGTCCTTCCTAGCACCCTCTTTGAGATGCCTCATAGTTCTCCATGATTTGTGGTCTCTTTTGTTGCAATTATATATAAAAAAAACCAACTCAAGTGTATTCAACAGCAGATGTGTTTCTTCTAGTGGTCTTTGATTGCATGAATGTAAATTCCAGTGACTAAACATCTTGGAAACGTCGATGGTATTGTTTGAATGTGATCTAGTTCCTTTGTCCATGGGTCATTGACCCAAGAGACCTTGGGGAGCCAACCCATGTTGCTCTTCAGACAAATAGACTTATAACAAGTAAAATTCAGATGTTACTGGAATTATTTTGCTGCATGGCCTGGGAAACAGATCCCATCTGTGATGATAGAGAAGGAAGATTTAATACTCACATAAACCAGAGAGAACAGAGAAAGAGTATTTGTAGGATTCCTCACCAAATACCTGGGCTGTGCCTATTTATCAAGTTTGGAGATATCACCTCATTTGGATCCTGTGAGATACCCCAGTATCCTAATAAATCCCAGTATGGTTTGCTTAAGGGAGTCTAAAGCTGTTACTTACAACTAAAAGAAACCCTAACAGACGTATGTAATTACTAATATATTAAATAGATAAGATCTTAAGCATGTTCCCTATTACTAAGGAATTGGTAATATTTTCTAAATATGGACAAATTCTTTTGACATTTGTTTCTGGTTTCTGTATTGATACAACTTTTGTCCCTTCCTAAGTTTCTCTTTAGGGTTGTATGAGCTTCCCATCACTAATTTTCTCAGACTTTCATCACTACACTGAAAGAGCTTGATACCCCTACTTCAAATACAGAGCTGTGCCGCTGTGGTACCGGCGGGGGCAGTTCTGCTCTGGTCTTCACTCATTTGTGGGCTGCATTGCCCCACCTCTATGGGGTCTCAACCCTCCTAGTCTTTTAAGGCTATGCTTTTAAAATATTTTTGTCCATATACTTTCTAAACATAAAAACAAAACGACTTCTAGCATACTTTTAATTTGATACAGAATAACTTTATCAGAAGTTTATGAAGTTCAAAGAATACAATTCCTGTCATGTTAGATGTGTGCTTTTATTATATTCATACATTTTCTTCAAAGCTTTGGAGCTGTAGATGTAACGCATTCAACTTTGGAACAATGGGGTCACCATTTTCCATAGATGAGCAAAAACCGGTCCTCATTGTCAGACGAGTCAGCCAAATATAAATATGGTTGTTTGGGTTAGAGAACATCTAACTTTCTTTTCCCCTCCCCTAAATCAAAAAGACACAGTAATACTTTTTTTAAAAAATGATCATCTCACTCCTGAAATCTAACCTAGAAAGAACCTTGTCATGTAGTTTTTATCATGATAGAAGAAGATGCCCTCGGGCTTCTTGGCCAAGTTCTTTTGGCCCAGCTGCTCTAAGACCTTCTTCCAGGACTGATCTCTTCTTGAACTGTCTGCACTGCACACCCCACCTCCACCCCCAGCAGGAAGAAGGTAGAACTTTAAGATTCACAGTAGCTCAGAGATATGGCTTTCTCCTCCTCTTTCTTTTTAATGTACATATTTTTAATGAAAGCTTGTTGGGTAAGGTTATAAATACACAACTTTCCTTTTTTTTTTTTTTTTGAGACGAAGCCTCAAGCTATCCCCCTGGGTAGAGTGCCATGGCATCACAGCTCATAGCAACCTCCAACTCCTGAGCTCAAGCGAGTCTCCTGCCTCAGCCTCCCAA
>CAUYQV010093817.1:0-40486 GCA_963574575.1 Galagoides demidoff | reverse complement strand
CTGCCCTTCTCCCCTCCCCTTCCCCACACCCTCCTCATAGGGTCACTTTTAATAACAGGTAAAATTTTCATTTCTTGTCTAATATGCGATATCAGAATAATTTTTTAAACTATGAATGAAGCTGAGTCACTAGATTATAAGAACATTGCTATTTATCTTTCTTATCAATTCTGTTTTTGAAAGAATCTTCCAAGCCTAGAATCTTTCCGAGAAAGATTTCTATGAGTCTATTTCAAATCTTAGCAGCAAAAAAAGTGTATCTAGATAAATTTACCGTTAATATCACATAAACATTTTCCTATGCACTTTTATTTGGAAACCATAAAACATAATGAATTCAAATAAAGAGCAATAATTAAAAAACAAACTCAAAGGGTAATTTGATACATGGATTGCCTAAGACCAGGATGACAAATGTTTGCACGCAGATTGCCACTCCCTGTTCTCTGCCCTAGGTGGACATCACAAATAGTTTATAGCACTAAAATGAAAGAATATTTTTTCAGGGAGCCTAGTATTAATCTCAGTATCCTTCACAGCACACAACTTAATTCAACATTTTTCAAAAAGCAGAGAAAATGATTATGGAACCAAAAGGAAGGAGAGAGAAGATGCTCACAAGGAAATATTTTCTAGATGAATTAGAGGAATATGAAAGATAACAGAAAATAGTTATAAAAGTCACCAAGTAGTAGCTTGGTGAACGTGGCTTGAAGATACACAATATTTTGGCTCTTTTCCATAAACAAATATTTTAAACCTCTGTATAGAGCCTATTTCCCTTATGTCTCATCTTTGTTGTCTACCCAGTTTGCAAAGACATCTGTTTAGGTTTTACAGTTTAAGGAAAGATAGTAAAACAAGCGAGAGTTCAATGACATTCTTTCTATCAATTCAGTATTTTTCTTCTCAAAGTGTTCAAAACTTATAAACCCTAAACAAATCAACAGAAATAAGCATCAAAACAAAACTATATATTTCAGATGAATGTTTATAGCTACATAAAACACTGAATTACAAAAATAAAAATGAATAAACATTGAATTGCTTATTGACTACATATATTGAAGAGTATAAACCATACATTATACAACATTAAGATCACAGAGTTTTTAAATAAATGCACATAAATAAAATTGACATAATTAAATACAAAATTAAATATAATATTTCAACATTATATTAAATGTGAAGATCAAATCTTTCTTCTTATAATTCCGATTCTAAGCCATTTGGAAGACTTATTCACAGTTCTTTGCTCAACCATTTTATCTTCTAATAATCTATGTCAGATTGGTTAGGTTAACTATAAGTTTTAATGTAATATTTTTAAATTTTATTGTTTTCAACTATGACATCTGTTTCTCATTCTATCTCATATTTAGTGGCATCGTGTAGAGAAAAATAATTTGGTGCATTCACTTGTGTTATTTTTAATATCATTGTGTTAACTTTCCTCTAATTCAGAATGTGTTTGAGCTAGAAGAAGTATTATCATGGCAATGACTGCTTTAAATACAACAGTATTGTCTCTCACAACAATTTTTTTTGTAGGTATGATTTTTTGATTTATTTATTTTATACTTTTTTTTTGAGACCCTGTTGCCTGGGTTAGTGAACAGTGGTGTCATCTTAGCTTACTGCTACTCCTATGCTCAAGCCATCCTCCTGCTTTAGCTTCCTGGGTAGGAGACACAGGTAAGCATTACTGTACCTGGCTAAATTTGAGGTAGAGATGGGTTGAGTTACTGTGTTGCCAAGAATGTCCTTGAACTCCTGGCCTCAAAGCAATCCTCCTGCCTCAGTCTTCCAAAATGCTGGAACTTATAAGACATCATGTAATACAGTTATAAGACATCATGCCCAGCCTCATCTTTATATTTTATAGATTTCAATTAATTATGTGTGCTTTTTTGTTAATTGAATAACCAAATAGTTGATGTAAATGTTTCTAAATGGAAGTATTTTAGAAATCAAAAAGCCCAGGATGGCATACAAGAATCCTGGAATAATTTCTAAACCCTTAATATAACAGATATTTTTTAAAAAGCATAGCTTAGTAGTCAATTAGTTTAACTTTCTTTAAATCACAAATATACAGAATTAAAACTTGTATCATATATATCTCACATAGTTATAAAAATACACACCTGGAAACACAATCGCAAAATCCAACTATTATAAAAATAATTTAACATACTAGTGGGAAAAATATCATCAGAGTTCTTAAAGATAATTCATAAGTTTTCAAAAGGTAATTAGGGAGTAATAGATTTTTACCAGTTACAGATGACATTTAAGAAATAGTATTCAGGGTGGTGCCTGTGGCTCAAAGGAGTGGGGCACTGGCCCTGTACGCTGGGGATGGTGGGTTCAAATCCAGCCCCAGCCAGAAACTGAGAAAAAAAAAAAAAAAGGAAGAAAGAAAGAAATAGTATTCAGTTAAAGAGATTTAAAATTTGTCCTTCTATGTAATCTTTTATGATCATAAAGCTATCTATCATATGCAGGAAGCCATCCTTTATGGAATATGATACTTCTGTGTACCTATCTCATGATTCTTATGAATAAAAAAATTTACTCTCTTCTCTCTAGCAGATCACCTATAAAAAGAGCTCATTAAGATGGGAATTCTAATTTGGAGATAGTAAATGAGTTAACATATCAGTTTTTTCTTGATGTATAACAAAGTGCTACACATTTAACAGCTTAAAATAACACACATTTATTATCGCACAGTTTCATAGGTCAAAAGCCTGTAGATTAGATTCTCTCTTTTCAGAAAGAATCACAAAGACAGAGGCAAGGTAACAAAACAACTTAACTTCTATCCCAATGACTTTTAGTGTCATTCAGATTGTTGAGTGAATTCAGTATTCTGAGGTTGTAGGACAAAGGTCCCTGTTTCTTTGTTGACTGTCTTTCTGGGGGCGACTTGAAGCTCCAGAAGACTGTCAGCATGTTTCTTCTTCTGAGTAGATTCTAGTTTCAAACCTTGCAAGAATTCCTTTTTGCCTTTGAATTTCTTTGACTTCCCTTCACCACATCTTGGCTTCCTAATCTGCATCCGTATTCCATATTTAAGAGTTCATGTAATTACATTTTGCCCACCCAACTAATTAGTTAAATTAGTTACATCTGCAGAATCCTTTTTTGCCATGTACCATACCTAAGGGAGTAACGCCAAGAAGTGGAAATCATTAAGACCAAAATTCTGTCTACCACGGTTACCTTTCAAAGGAAATTTGAACATCTAATACAACGTGCTTGCTTATTTTCAAATGTTGCTCTACCCACTAACAAGCACACGCAGAGCAATTTCAGGGTAAAGAAGCATAATTGAATTGAATGCAAATGTACATTTTATTATAGATTTTAATATTGTATGATAGAGATGATTTCTCAAAAAAGAGTCTTTTTAATTAGTATCATATTTGTATCACTCTTTGTTCAGAAACTTGGAAAACAGACTTATCCCAGATTGACACAGAAATACTAAGTATGCTACATACATCTACAGGTACTGTATGATAAGTTTCAAAACAAATTTAAAATCCATGTACTCTAAACTTTTATCTTAAATTCAGTGGAAACAATGTATGCAAGTGGAGAAAGGAACAATTAACTTCTGTGTTTATACATTCCCTTTTTAAAATACAGGGTATGTAGGCTGTAATACTATGAAATATTGTACAAAAATGATTTTGTGGTTATTTTGAACTACATCAATTGTATGAATATGTTTATTCATGATTGGCAGAAAGTTGAAATTTCCAAATTGTATGCTATCATTTCGAGTAGATTAGCATAAAATTTAATTTTTACTAATTAGCAAGAAGTGAGGTAGAAAATTAACTTGACACATTAATATTGCATTTATGGCAATCTTATAACGTTTATGTGCATGGGGAATCTGTTAGTTATTCTCTTTGCATCAATATCATAATTTACTACTTAAGGTATCTTAAATGAAGAAAATATTTGCTTAAAAAATACATTGATATAAAAATTCAATTGCTAAAACTGGCCATCTAGAAAATAGTTCCACAAGATAATTTCATGGAACATAGTTTTTGTTAACTACATGTAAATTTTGATTTTGGTAATAATAAAGGTGTATTTAACTTTCAAATGTTTATAAACATTGAGAGTGTCAGAAGACCAATATTCTAATATAGCAAAGAATGTAAATTCTTTTGTGAAATGTGTTTACCTGAAAAAGCACGATATTGAAATAGGCAGTGTAATAGAATATGACTTCAATTTGGATTTTAGTACCGTATATTTATTTTCAATAAATATTATCTTTAAGACTATTTCCTTGACCTTTTAAGATTCAGATTTATTGTAAAGACTTTAATTTTCAGTAATATTATTTCTTTGATTTTATAAATATTCTATGTTCGAGAAACATCATTAGGTAGATAAGGGTTTTTTAAAGGTTATTCTTTCTTTTACCCACTTAGCCAGAATGTTGGATTTATTTTGGGTAAAGATTAGCACACACATACTGACATACACTGACATGTGAAATTATGCATTAAGGATCTATTATTTCAAAAGCATTATCCTAGTAGCAATATGGGTATAAAAATGATGTGCATAGAAAAATTGCCCTCTAGGAGAATTGCATTGTAAACTGTCATTAAACAGCTAATTTCAGCAATTTATATGAGTTATTATTTTTTCTTAGGTTTTATCTCTAACCTGATTTTGTTAGCATGTATATTTAAATCTTAGTAAATTCATCTGTACTATGAGAAGCACATATGTTTTTTCACATATCAGAGAATTCTTATGAAGATTAAGTGAAATATTTATTGTTTGAAAATATTTAAAATATCTATCTGTTGTATTATTTAGCCAACTAAAATAAAAACATATGTATTTTTGAAAATTTTTTCAAATTTTTAAAAAAAATCTTTCAAAATATAAAAAAGATCAAACATTTAGTAACAATACTCATTACTTTGATGCAATGTCGTCTCTTGGAGTGAAAACTAATTTTTAGTATTACCTACTTTAAAATTTTTAAAACATTGACCAAATCAGATTTCTGAAAAAATAAAAATAAAATAAAATAAGGAGACAGGAGAACTCCATTTATCTAGATATAAATTTCGAAAAGTTAATGAAAACAGCTATGTGATCCTACAACAACTGAAACCATTATTTTCTACTTGTTTATTTATTTTTAAATTTTTGATGAACAAATGATAATTACATATATTTATGACATGTTCTGATAAATGTATACAATATACCTTAGTAAATCAAACTAATTAAGATAGCTATCACTTCACTCAACTTCTAATTTTTGTGGGAAGGTATTTAAAATTTACTCTCTGGTATATTATATTAAGTTAAAAGGCCAGGCACAGAAAGACAAATACCATTGGTGTTCGTATTTATAATAAATATAAAAAGGGACCTGCTTTTTTTTACAATTACTTTTAAACAGAACAACACTTTAGTTGATTATATAATTGAAATAATGTCATTACTTCTCTCTACACACCAATTATCAGAAGGAAACCTATGATTTTCTTTTTCTTCACAGTAAAACTTGGCAGGAAATTTACTTGCTTGAAGCAACTGGAGTCACATAGAAGGTTTGAAAACTCGTGATGTGCTACCATGGGGCTCTGAAGGAAAAATATATATTTATTTCAAGACCTATTTTGAAAGTTATATTACCTGACTGCAATGATTAAGATTGTAGAAGATAAACCATAGATCAAAAGACCTTCCTGAGTGAAGTGCTTTATCATAAACAGCTAGAGTGAACAATGTATCTACAAATTAAAAGAGGATATCAATAGAAATCATAATTTGTGAATTTTAAGTACCTTTGTAAGTAATATTGCCCTGGAATTGGAGGCTTGGAAATTAGATTAAGGGATTTGCCATAAATCACATAAAAATTTAATGTGTATTAGATATTAAATATGTATACATATTTTCTGCCTTGGGCCGTGGGGATCTAAGTGGCATCTTTTTCCCGTTTGGTACTCATTCTGCTAAAAAATATTGAGCTCCAAACTTGATCTTTGACATATACAGTACTTCCTGGAGCATTGTGAGGGAGCTTTTGACTTTGGTCACTGACAAAAACGGCAACTTGCTCCCTCCTTTTACTGTATGAAAAGGGGGATTATGAGACACAAAAATAAATTAGGTAAGACTTTCATGCAGTAACAATCACAGCAATCTAATGGAGGAAAAAACATTCCTATACAATCAAAATAGTTTTTATTGTTTTTCTTTTCAATAAATACAGCCACATGAGGTGTCAAGTATTAATTAGCTGTTATATAAAATGTTTCATGCAAATGAAATTCTTAAATATTGTATAATTATTTGTCAGTCCTTGAATTATCTTTCTTTTCTTGATCGTGGGTTCTATGAAAAGATATTTTCAAACCACCCTTTGCCTCTTATTTGCTGTAAATCACTAGGGAAATTATTGAGTTGTTTTCTGAGCTTCAGCTTTCTTTGTTATGGAATGGCATTAACTATTAATACAAGTCTTAAATTAAAACTTACGGATCAAGATTGGCAAAAAATAATTCTAATAATTATTAATTTCCTTCCTTGCCTCCCTTCTTATTTAATCCACTGTCTACATTAAAACATTGAAAATGGCTCCTGAGTCATCAAAAAAAAAAAAAAAAAAACTGAGTTGGCCCAACTCAAAGGCTAACCCTTATAATCCTACCACTCTGGAAGGCTTAGGTGAGTGGATTGCTTGACCAAGAATGATACTCCATCTCTACTAGAAATAGGAAAACTAGCTGGGTGTAGGGATGTCTATAGTCTCAGCTACTTTCAAGGCTGAAGGAAGGGGATTGCTCAAGCTCAAGGTTGCTGTGAGCCAAGATGACAGAGTGAAGCTACATCAAAAAAAAAAAAAAAAAGAAAGAAAGAAAGAAAAAGAAAAGAAAAGAAAAGAAAAATAAAACTGAGTAGATTCATAAATATAAGAATAATGAAAGTATTTTCATATCCCTTGTACCCAAAGATTTTAAAAATATTATTATTTGTCTAAATGTTTTCACTTTCTTAGGAAATATAAATTTGTTATTTTTATACTTGAGTGAATTACATTCTCTGACAAATATGGATACTATTTAAGCCAGCAATTTCTTTGTTACTTTCTCACATCTTCTTGCTAAGTTGTATTCTCTGTTAATTATTTCATTGATGGTGTGTAAGGATTTTAAACTATCCTTTGTTCGCTTATAAGAAAAAATTAATTTCTTCCAGTAATTTTTGAATGATAATTTCCCAAGTTTACAATTGTAGGTTAACATTGAGTTCTGTGAAGCATATTAAAGATTTTACTGTATAATTTTCTGTCAATGTTTATATTGCATGAGAAGTCAATTGTCAGCCTAATTGCTATTTTTTCTAAGTAAATATGGCTTTTCTACCTAATACCTTTACTTTTTCTACTATTCTAAATATCATATATTATCAGCACTAAATCCCTGTTCCCCAGCCTGCCAAAAAGCTGAGATTATAGGTGTGGACCACCACACCCAGATAATTTTTCTATTTTTTTTTTTTTTGGCAGTGATGGGGTCTCACTCCTTCTCAGGCTGGTCTCTAACTCCTGAGCTAGAGTAATCTTCTGGTCTCAGCCTCCCAGAATGCAGGATTACAGGTGTGAGCCATTGCGTCCTGCCTGTGTATACCTTTAATCACCATACTCCAGCTGCTGCATTTCTGGAAAACTCTCAGTTTTTTCTTCTATCAAAGGGCTCTCCTGTCACTCTTTTAATTTTTTTTTTCTGAAATTTTATTAAGCCATATGTTAGAGCTATGCCTTGGTTTTATTCCTTGTTTTCTTTATATTGCATTATGGGTGGTTATCCTGTATTTTAGTTACCTAATTCTTTTCAATGTGATAGATATTACAGTGCCTACTTGATTATAAAAGTCTATATATTTTTTATTTACGAAGATTTTTAACACATCCATTTATTAGTCCAAACATTTTGAGCAGTATTCAGTATTTTTTATTTGCAATTGTTATTATGTTTAATCCCTGTGAGGGCCCTAGATTTACTTGTTTTAAAGCGTTAGATTGTATTCACTCTAGAGTAGAGACACTTCTATTGCTTATTTGTTAATTACCCTGTTTGCGTTCTTCTGACGTTTGGTAGTTCTCAGTGAGACGTGGTATGCCAGCAACTTGGGGCTCCTTCCCCGTGGTAAGGTGAGACGTGTTGTAGATTTGCTATCTCATCAACAATTCATTTGTTCCTGTTAAAATTATGAACTTAGAACAATTTTTCTTGCCTCCCTAGAGTGATTATATTTATATAGTACACTGGGGGCCCAAATGGTGATCACTTCTAACTTTTCAGCTTTTTCTTGGATAGGGTTTGTCACCTGATATTTTGTTTTGAGCCAGTGTTCCTGGGCAATTTTACTTACCATCTATCCAGACATTATCTTTGCCTTCCTCTACCCATTCTCATTATATCCGATTCTGTTTCTACTCAAAACAGCTAACCTGCTAGATTGTATCAATAGTCTTATTTGCCTTTTGACTATGGGTTCAGTCATAAAATCCCATCCAAACATCAGCAGAAATTAGGAGAAAGAGGGTGAGATATTTATTATTCTGGAATCTTCCCTGAGTAGTCAGAGGGGATTAGACAGTTCTGGAAGGAGTGGGCCTATATCTTGTCTGAAGTGACCTACTTTGCATTGGATGAATTTAATTTTTCTGGTCCTGGTAACCACTGTTCCCCTTTGATCCCTGGATTCTAGGGAGATTAAAAGTTTCCTCTGGGGTGCAACAGAAGCCTAAGGTAACCAGACATCCCGCTTTGGGCAGGACAGTCCCAATTTTTAACAATTAGTCCTGTGTCATACAGTGTTTTAAAAAAGCCCCGATTTTTGGAAAGAATGCATGACAAGCTAGGGAACACAGGAAAACAGGAAGGGAATATATGGTTTTCAGCTGCCACATGGCTATTTCACCAGGATATGCTTTTTATATTACTTTTGTTAATTTTATAATGTTAAACTTTAATAATAACAAATAATTGTTGAGAACTGATTATCGAGAACTGCTTATCAAAGTTTGCATTGTTGTCAGGCCCTGTCCCCCAGGCCCTGCCCCCCCAATGGTGTCCTGCTTTACCAATGTTAAAATCTGGTCACCTTACAGAAGCCCCAGTGCTTTTTTTTTTTTTTTTTTATTTTCAAGAATACTTTGGCGGTCAGTCCATTTATTAGAAGATTTATGACCTTGATATCAATGTGCTACCATCTTTACAGGACCACACTAACTCCCATGCTAGGTTCTGATCCAAGAGTCCCACTTGTCTGCATCTTCAGATCTGCTTATTTCCTTATATTCTTTATTATTCTATTCATCATTCCAATGAAATACTTAGTTCAGACTGAAATATACTCTAGTGTACCACTGTTCTTTTTCTAAATAATGTATCTCTCTTTGCAGTGTGCATTGAGCAAGGGTAGAGTTGTCAGTTTGTTAGATTTATTTAAAATGTTATTGACTGATGTCTCCAATCTCTTATTTTCACATTATTGTTTCCAGACAAGGAAGCCTTAAGATACTGCTTCTAGATAGATGGGATAATATACCTTCATGTTATCCAAAAATTTTATTATAGAAATGAAAATTAAGCTAGTGTCCCCAAATAAAGACCCAGTCATAGCATTATAACAGAAGTCCTGAAACAGCATGGAAAAAGCAGAGGTATGAAGATGAAAGTAGGTGGGTAACTTTTGTAATATCTTTGCTTGTTGCATGTATTTCCTATTCTGTGATCCTAACAAAAGCAGAATTAGCAAAGTGAAAAATTGCAGATAACTGGACCTTCAGTTCATATTCAGGCCAAAAACACTGGAAGGTTTCTCCAGAGGGAAACCTCAACATAATTTATTTTAATTACCCAAAACCTAGCTTTGGCAATTTGCCACATGGGCAAAGAATCAACTTAATTTCTACAGATGTTTATAAATCCTATAATAAGAAAAATAAGGAAATACAGAAAAAAGATAGAAGCAAGAGTAAAAGACAAAATGATGAAAAAGGAAAGAATGAGGGAATTAACAGAAAAGAAGTGAAACTAGGGAATTAAAGGATGAGAAAGGAAAAGAAGAAAGGAGAGAAGAAAGAAAAAGAAAAGTCAGAGCCAACTCAATTCTTATGTTTCCTCATCTTTCAAAAAAGGGGAAAGACATTCGCTGTTGTAACAATCAAATGCATTTCATGACCTGTCTATCGTGGGCATTGCAACTAACCTGCAGCTTTCCTTTCTCAATGTTTAGAATCTTCATAGTGTCCATCTGGCTATTGTCTTTAATTCAGCTACCTTTGTCACAAATCTACTTACACATTTACCGTATCCTAAGTCTTCAATTGCCAAGAAAGCTTTCTTTTGCTTAAATCGGATTCAGCTGTGATGAAACTCCTGCAGAATAAATATTGTTCACAAGAGCAACTAGGTTTCTAAGACCTATGAGATGTGACAGTATCCTGTTTACTGATAAATTGCAGTGTAGCAGGAAAGATGCTACAATAAGTATTGATTTTTTTTGTGCATACAACTCATTTTGCTATAGCTTGTGAATTGCCTTCATGAGCTGACAATCCATTAAGTATCACTTTGTGTGTCCCTTCCTTCATTATTGCTTCTTTTATTGCTTTATGCTTTACTACCTTTGAAATAGATTGTGAAAGAAAAATGGGAAACTAGTGGTAGCACCACAATTTGGAGGGAAATAAATGACTTTATTAGTTAAAACTGTATTTCTGGCACTACCTTCAAGGACAGACTTTAACAAAAGCAACTTAAAAGGGTTGTATTGAAATATCTTCTAGCAAAATAGGCAATAGACTGAAGAATTCTATTCTAAAATCAATAGTTTTCCTTTGACACTTTGTTACTCACAACTAACAAAAGTATCTTTTCTGCTGGATATTCTTGTAGTTTTATTCATTTCTTTGTGTCGTATCTGATTTTTTTTTTGTCTGCAAATGCGAAGAAGACACATTACAGTTTAATTCCCACCATTTTCAAATTGTTAAATTTTATTCGTTTATTGTCAACTAGAAGATTTAAATAATTTATTTTTTTTTTTTAGGTATCTGTTCCCCATTTCTCCATATGGTTTAATCTCAGAGCAACAGCTTAATGTTAAGAAATATAATAAAACATTGTTATTGTCAAAACTTTAAATATTTTATCTTATTCTCACACCTTTTGTTTTACTGGTTCGTTAAGTTTCATCTTGCCATAAGAGGTAGAAACACAATAATCTTGAAGCCTAAGAGAAAGAATATGGCTTTCCTATTTGCTTACAAGAACTAGTAGAGGAAAATGAATCACTGTGATATATGAAGGCTTCAGAACAAAGAAACAGAAGCAGAAAACCATGCATATGAAAGGGAATATGATTTATTTACAAAGTAGCTTAATGACATAAGGAAGAAAGCGTCTTAATTTGCAAAGTAAAACTACATTTTAAATAATAATGAAACCTGAAATTATGTGAAATTAATTTTAGGCTGCTGAGGAACAATGAGACGATATTTCTATATAGCAGTTTAAGATGAAGAGGGGAAGGAAATAGGGGAAAAAGAGGAGGAGGAGAAGTCGTATCGTAGGATGGAAAAGACTGAAGAAAATAGAATAAGTGTGAAGGAAAGAGAATGTTGATTCAACTTAAAAATTATGGGTTGTTTTTTTTTTCTTTTTATGAGTTAGAGACCAGATTGTAGGAGTGCAAACAATAATTTAAAAAAGATTATAAAACCCTTTCTAAATCTAAAAACTTAGGAAAGTGAAAAGTGCACACTACACTGTTATAAAAAAGTAAAATTGCCTGTAAAGATTTTTAATCCAATTTATAAATGGATAAAATAAAGTGGAGACAGGGTAGCTCTCTGGCTCAGGTTGGCCTGGAACTTCTGAGCTCAAGTGATTCCTCCTGCCTTGGCCTCCTGCAGTGTGAACCACTGCATCTGGCTTGGTCAATAATTTTTAATTAGATGAATTTTAAAAAGTTTTATAAATGTCTAGCAAAAGTTTACTGAGTTGATCATGAACATAAAATTATGTCAGTGACTCATAGACACCTACCATACATCAATCTGTTAAATCTTATATATTCTTAAATTATATATACATGTGTATGTGTGTACATGGCTGTATGTCACAAAAATATGTGGGTCTATATGTATGTATTTATGTCTTTATAGATATGCATGATTCTATATGCATATGCATACACATGTGTTTACACAGGGAAATGCTATATGTTCATATACTATACATGTAGGATGAGCATATACATATAATGAAAACTATATATTTAATGGTACATTTATTTAAAATATATTTGTAACTGTTGTTATAAATTGTCACTGCCTTTTAAATAAAATTTAATAAACTATAAATTTTATCACGTTCAAAAAATTAGACTGTAAGCATAATTGCAATTTAAAAATAAAAACTTTGGGGCAGGGCCTATGGCTCAAAGGAGTAGGGTGCCAGCCCCATATGCCAGAGGTGGTGGGTTCAAACCCAACTCCGGCCACAAACTGAAAAAAAAATAATAATAAAAAAATAAAAATAAAAACTTCAAGCTAAAGGTGCAGCTAAGGATAACATTAATTTCTGAGAGATAATAGGGAATAGTGATTTCGACTCCATGATTGCAATAGCTGAATTGAAATCTTGGTTGTACCCTTAAGCAACTGTGCAGCAACAGACCTTTGCAAGTTACTCCATTTTCAGTGCTTCAATTTCCTCATCTCTAAGTTAGGAATAATAAGTATATTCATATCATATAATTATCATGAGAGTAATATATAATAAAATACACAAGATGTGTTTTATATTGAAACACTGAACATATATATTTGTAGATATTATTATTAGTGATCTCTTCACTGCTTCTTTTTTTTTTTAGAGACAGAGTCTCACTTTATGGCCCTTGGTAGAGTGTTGTGGCATCACAGCTCACAGCAACCTCCCACTCTTGCGCTCAGGTGATTCTCTTGCCTCAGCCTCCCAAGCAGCTGGGACCATAGGCACCCACCACAACACCCGGCTATTTTTTGTTGCAGTTTGGCTGAGGCCGGGTTCGTACCCACCACCCTCGGTATATGGGGCCAGCACCCTACTCACTGAGCCACATGTTCCACCCTTATCTATTACGGCCTCTATGATATTATGTTTACTAGTAAAGCAACGAATTATATTATATTGTTTTTATCTAGTCCATTAGTGCCTTTACTATATTTACTATGTAAAGAAAAAATTTGACTTTCTTTTACAAACACATGAACATCAATATAACCTTTTATTTAACAAAATCACATGCATTAAACCCTATAATTAAATATTAAAATGATAGACTGTCTTCAATTTTCTTGCATATGTTTGATCATCATTTGTAAAATGAGGTAAATCACTTTATTGATCAAAATTGATATGCTTACATTGCTTTTGTTATTCTTTATAAATCTAAAAATTTATAAATTTATTCTTTATAAATCTAAAAGTTTGAAACTTTCTATGTGCCAGATACTATTGTAGTTTATTTGTATTGAGTCATGAATTCTTATAATAATCCTATTCAATAAGTTACTTTTAAAATCTTCTTTGAGTGGAAGAGGATAGTGAGGCACTGGGCTGTTTCATGATATTTTGGTAGTGTCACATATAACAAGTAAAAGATTCATATTTGATAACCTGGTATCATGTTCTCAGCATTTATAATCTGACTCTATTATTTGTATCTTATCCTTTCTCATTGGATGATACTTGTTCCACGCTAAACAAAGTGGAAAAAATGAAAAAAATATAATTATTAAATGGATAAGTCAGTTTTTGTACATTGTAATATATATACTAACCATTTATTATTTTTATATTTTAATCATCACAAAGTTCACTTATTTAAAAAATATTATTTTATAACTTTTAATAATGCAGAAATTTTAAATGATAGTATGTTTATTTGTGACCTAAACTCACACTGTATATACAATCATTTTTGTATTTACATGAAAAAAAATACCTGTGACTGCAGCTATCAGAAAAATTCCTTATAAAAAATTTAGTTTATTCAATTAAACCTGATATAAACCTGATATAATTCTATCCCCTGAAATTATTTTGGAGTTTCTTTTTAATGAAAATATGCTTAGAAAAATGTGTCAAGTTTACGATTACATTAAATATTCTGCTGTGAATATGAATTATTTAGAATATAGATATCTTGCTTCAATTATTTTAAATCATAAAGGTCAAACATTAGAAATATTTTGAGCATTTAAAAAACATTAATCTCTGTCACACACACTTATTCAAGATTCTTGTAAGAATGTTTAAAAAGAAAGATTGAACATATTATCAAGTCTGAAAACGTTTGTTTTAATTTACCATATAATATTCAGTTTATTATTGAATCTAAATGTTAATAAAGAGTAAACAAAATGGTGTAAGAGATGATTAAAATAATTTTTACTTTATGTTAAAAATTTTTAAATATGTAATATCATATAGGAGTATTTTTGTGAGATTCCATATGCTGCAGCATGAATAAGATACTTTTACTATAAGAATTTTGTGACTTTTTGTACAGCCTATTAAATTAGATGATTCTATAATCTACCAGATAAAAATGTCAGATGTAGTTTAATATGACCATGATTCCAGTAAACTTGAAACCAAAAAGCTCTGGAAGATCAATGATGCCATGGAACGTACTGGGCCACATTTATTTAAATATTTTATGTACTTTTACCATCCTGAATTGGAGAGATAAGCCCTTTATGTTTAGTGTGTCGTATATAAAAAATACCATTCCTGGGCCTATAGCTCAGTGAGTAGGGTGCCGGCCCCATATACTGAGGGTGATAGGTTTGAATTCAGCCCCACCAAACTGCAACAGCAACAACAACAAAATGGCCGGGCGTTGTGGCAGGTCCCCATGGTCCCAGGTATTTGGGAGGCTGAGGCAAGAGGATCGCCTAAGCCTAGGTACTGGGGATTGCAGAGGTTGGTGAGTCGTGATGTCATGGCACTCTACTGAGAACAACAGAGCAAGACTCTGTCTCTAAAAAATAATAATAATAAAAAAACACCATCTTCTAAAAATATAAATTTAAATAGGTTCAGAAATGCACTAATTCATTAACAAATATATTATTTACTTTACCTTTCTGTTTAATGGGCTTGGAGGTGTTATTCTAGATGGTCTATATCTATATTTGGTGTTTAAAAACCTTGTGCTTTTTATAGTTTAAATCCCATGTTGCACATTTACAGGCTTCACTTACTAGGTGCAGAAGTATGCAGTGATAAAAATGGCTGGCTATTTCCAAAACATTGATTCTACTAAAGCAGCAGAACCTAAAAGAAAAAGAAAATGCCCCAAATCTAATTTTTTTCTGTTGTCACTAGATGTAGCTGTTCTTATAAAACACAAAATCTGTCTGCCCAAACTATACAGGCTTTATAACATTACATAAAAGGAAACTCAGAATTTAAAAAGTTTTCAGAGATGGTTGATTCAAGAGATATAATGACACTAGTTTTTCTATTTTATCCTAGTACTCTAGTTTTTCTATTTTATCCTTCTTGATATTGTTTGTGGTAATTGCCCTCAGAATACATAATTATGTCTAAAGAATGAAAAATATTATTTCTTCTTATTTACAATAGACTCAGCCTCTCTTTCTATTTCATTGGCCAGAATCATGTCGAAGGACCAATATCTTGGAAGAGGATTGGGATTAACACACAGTCATCTGGAATAGAATGGAAGTTGAAAATCTATTATCTACAATGTTAATAATATTGAGTACCCTCAAAACAAGAGAACCAGAAAAATCCCAACTGGTTTTATTGAGACCTAATGCATATTGTATAATTTACAAAACAAAAGTATTGAAATTTAAAAATATTCAAATTTCTGTTTGTAAATTTTATTATTTTATTTTATTTTATTTATATGTTAAGGCAAGCATGGAAGAAAGTTTATTGAGGTAAAGAATGGTAGGCTTATAGAGTATGAAAGATTACAAAGGATACATTTGGCACAGACAGGAAAGGCCTCTATTGCCAAGGCAAGTAGGCGAAGAGGCCTGGTCGTAAATTTTTAGCAATATCTATTATAGTCTAAGGCAGGAATTAATTATTATAAGTAACATTAAATATTACTAAAATAATATTTAAAATAAGTTAGAAGGAAGTACATGTGTTTGGAGACAAGCCTTCCTCAATTTCTCAGCACTCGTTAAATTCTCCGTTGATTGCTCTTATACTGATAGAATCAGCTTCAAGATTTGTGGCTTTTATCCTTTTTCCATTGTAATTTTATCCCACTATAGATTTACATGAATTTACCACCTACAAAGTTTAACCTGGACTCTAATGTTGAATCATTTACCCTCTTAGACTATGATACCCAGAGGTTTGGAATGTACTTGCGGAGTTCTGAAGTGGCAAGCTGACCGTTTTATGTTCAATATATCTTACTTACATAAAAAGGTATATTCCAATTTAATTTATGAGAAGTTCTGGAGATCTGGATATATTTTTTTTTAAGTCAAGAGCCCAGTAATAATTAATTATGGTAGAACTTCCCCAATTGACCACCTTCCCACATTGACCACCTCCTTAAGTAGACCTAATTTTCATAGACTGGACCTGTATTACATGTCCCTATCAGTAGGTACATGTTGACCACCTCCATATATTGACTAGTTTGTTATAGTCCCTTGGGTGGTCAACTTTTAGAAGTTCTACTGTGGTTAATTAAATATAACCAATTTTCCCCCCTTTTTATTGTTGTCATAAATCCATGGGCTGCATACATGTATGTTTTATAACCTTCTAGAATATTACTTTCTTGGAAGTATTTAAATTAAGCAGTTATATAATACTCAAAAAGATGAATTTTATGTGGTTTAATATTATTTTAAAGTAATCAATTAAGTTTTGTGAGTGATTTGATTTCAGACATTCTGAAAAGCAGACAATTTGCTGCACTGCTATTTCCAGCAATGGTATTCAAAACAAAGTTAAATTTAATATAAACATAGTTTGCTGTATTACAGTGCACATTTGTGTCTCAAGTCCATTTCCCATTATCCACTTTATCTGATTAACTTGGAAGTGCTTTCTACTGAAAAGTCAGTGTAGTAACTTTGTAATATTTGAAAAGTCCCTGAAAGACTAGAGGGAACAAGGAACACAACAAGACTTCTTCAAGCTAAAGGTTCTGATATACATTGAAGGGAATGAATAGTCAACAAAGAGGTACGTGAATGACACCAGAGTAAAATATTTGCATTGCTTTCTTTGAATGAAGTCTACAATTACCAGGTAATAATTTCCCATCAAAATATATACAAAGCAAGGGCTCAATGTGTTAACAGAAGGCAAAATGAACAGCACAGTATTAACATGAGCTAATGGATATCACAGACAGACCAAGACATCTGTGTAATACGAGATCCTGAAAAGGAGCGGGATATAAAGAGCCAGGGTGTCGGGGAGTGATGTTTAGAAGAAAAGCACACAGAATCTTACCATAATGTCCTCGTATAGATTCAAATATTGATGTGAACAGATATGATAGTCCCAGCTATTTGGGAGGCTGAGGCAAGAGAATCACTTGAGCCCAGGAGTTTGAGGTTCCTGTGAGCTGTGACGCCACAGCACTCTATCGGGGCAACATAGTGAGACAGACTCGGAATGCTGTACTGCTTCTTTTTTCCTCTCCTCAGCTTCAGTCGAACAGTTCCAAAAGTAGAGTTGCTAAGTGGAATAGTGCATACAAGTAGAGGAAAGGTAGAGGGTGAAAATCAAATTTATGAAATGGTAAAATTCTAATTTAAGAGCATTGCTAACTATAGGATATAAGAACATACATAGGTATTTATATAATTATATGGGGTATAATGTCCTACGTTTTTCTCCTTTATATAACAAAAATTTTAATTTGTTTGCAATAATGTCAGCACTCTTACGAGATGTTCTCGTTAATGCCTCAGTAAAATCCACTTGGAGCGTCATCGCTGTCCCTTGCTCTAGATCACATCCTGTACTCATCAGTTTCTTGTAGGACGTGTGTGACTGTTTTTCCTTGGTAACCTTTCATTGACTGCCAGAAATGTCTATTAGCTTGAACTTCTCTTCCTTTTATAGTTAGCTATTCCTTTAAAACATAAGTCTGGCCAGATGTAACTGTAAGCAGGCAGATGGTTCTAGAGTAACTCTTTTTTTTGGATGAGGAAGTGGCTTATTCTGAAGCTGTGGCTTTACAGCCATCCTGGCCTAAGGCATAACGAAAGATTTGTGAGCTTGTATCGGTTACTTTTCAGGTTCATGAAGATAGAAATAATTGACCATAAATACTGACATTTAAGAAGAAAGTACCTGAGTTTCTATGTGAATATTGTATTTACGGGCATTGGGGATATGTAAATAAACATATATGTGTAGAAAGTTACATTTATGTGAAAGCATAAGATATCTGTGTTAATAACTACCCAACTTGTATAGTTGTGAGAAAATCGAAATTATGAAATAATTTATTTTGTTACAAAATGAATGAAGCTTTACCTAATTTTACTGGGGCCTTTGCTTATTGCCTATAAATCTTACATCCAATGTATATATGAGGTCTGTATCTTTTTGAGATAATATTGTGTATTGACATGCCGAAGAGTGTTAATGCATATGTTACAGGACCTTTTCAAAGGTCAATACCAACTTATTTTTTATCATTTATGATCATTTTTAAGGATTTATTGAGTCAAGTCAGTATAACACGGAAGGCAATAATAAATACAGAGAGATGTCAACATGTTGTGAACTTTGAGGAAATGAAAATACAACTTGATTCATACTGATTTAAAGGATGTAATAGAAGGACTAAAATTATTACTTTGTTTAAAAGTGAAATCATAAAGTTCAGTAGATTAGAGCCCTACTGAGGGCTAGGCAGAGGGAGAAATGGAAAGTTATTGCTTGATGGTTGTGGAATTTCTGTAGTAGGGAAGTTTTGGAAAAGGATTGTAGTGATGGTTGTAGAACACTGTGAATGTCATTGATGCCTTTGAATTGGATACTTAAAATGCTAATTTTTTAATTCCGCATAATGAAAAACATACCAACAGGCATACCAAACACGAAAAAAAATGAGCAAATTATAAGCACTTCTAAGTCACAGCATAAATCATATATATGTATGTATGTATAAATATGTGTTTATGTATGATATATCTATATATTCAATATAATGGTAGACTGTATCCTTTACCTCCTCATCTCATTTTTCTCTGTTGATAATGTTAGGCAGGATTTATGAACAAAATTTATGTAACAGTGGATAAATCTCTCTCTTTCTCACCCCAAGTGCAGCTATATGGTTTAATATGAGGCATAAATAATTCACTATATTGAATTCACTATATTTTAAAGTATATGCTTAAAAATTTTACTACAATGATTTAATATTATTAAATACCCCTCTTTTCTTTAGTAATCCTAACTTTCAACAATCTTTAAATGGAAAATTAGGATTACTGTGCCATTCTTACCCATTCCAGCATTTAACCCTTTCTAAGAATTTTATGCTATAAATTTCCTGAAATAAATAATGCTTCAAAACCACTTTTTCTTTTTTGAGACAGTGTCTCAAGCTGTCATCCTCAGTAGAGTGCGGTGACATCACAGCTCATGGCAACTTCCAACTCTTGGGCTTAAGCGATTCTCTTGCCTCAGCCTCCTAAGTAGCTAAGACTACAGGTGCCCTCAATGCCCGACTATTTAAAACCATTTTAATATTTAGTTGCCTAATGATATAAAATTATATTTGCACTCTGGGAAAACCTCTGTTTAATGAGTAAAATCTGAACAATTAAATGAAAGGAAATGAAGTAAAGGAGTATTTTTTTTTAAATGAAAAAGTAAAACACACTTAGTGATAGTCTTACACCTATTTTTAATAATCTCATCTTGAAGTAACTAAATATATGATTACTTCAAAAAAGTTAAAAAAAGATAAGTGACTTAAACATGAATGGAGCTGGAAAATATTCTTCATAGCAAAGTATCTCAAGAATGGAAAAAAAAAGTATCCAATGTACTCAGCCCTAGTATGAAACTAATTTCTAGCTTTCATAGGAAAGCTATAACCCAATTATAGCCCAAGAATATGGGGAAAGAGGCTGCAATCATGTCTATGGTTCATCTTACAAGGGTACATGTGAATCTTTCTAAATAGAAAATATAAATGTCTTAACACAATAAGAAAATAACATAAAGGTTATGTTAACCAGTTTGATGAAAATATTTCAAATTGTATATAAAGACAGCACACTATACCCCATGACTGTATTAATGTGCACAGCTATGATTTAATAAAAAAAACAAAACTGCAGAATAAGCCTGATACCACTGAACTATTTCTAAATTGTTTGAAGTACTAGATGTTTTGTCCTTAATAACCAATACATTTGTAGAATTATAAAGATATAGGTCTCAATGTACATTGTTTGTAACATAAACAAATAACGTAATAAGTTTTTATAGCACACATGTACACACTCGTAGATTACCAAGAATATGACATCCATTGGGTTCTGTGTCATTTCATCAAGCTCTGAAATAGCAAGATATTTCATATTGTTCATTCTTCAAGTCCAAGCATCTCTTTTTCTTTGTCTATGCTTGAGCTATCTCAAATATTGATAACTCAACTAAAAATATTCACGTATTGAACAGTGTTCCAAATGTAAGTTTCTGATGCACTTGAATCCTAGATTATTCACTTTCAAGGAACAGTGACATAAAATTTCATACAATAAAGGACAAATAAACTTAATATGAATGATTTTGTGTTCAAGTTTTATATGTACAGTTTAATGATTAGGTAACTATTGGGAAGGCATTATCTCTTTAACTATAGTTCAGAACTGTCTATTAAATACGTATACTGATAACATATCTAGATTTGCCTAAAGAATTTAGTTAAATAATGCTTTCAGAAGCATTTTCAAAAGTTCTTTTAAAAGACAGATTGATTTAAGAAGTCTGGTCATAACATTAGCATTATACTTCAAGACAATAGGATGATACTTACAGAGATAGATAATTTAATATTTGCTATATCCGAATATGTGATATAATTATATTTCTTAAATACGGTTTTTATAAACATGAAATTTTTAGCTTTTAATGTACCATGCTGACATCTGAAAATATACCTTTCAACATTTCTTCCAGAACAGAAATTAGATATGTAGAGGAGGTTCCTTAGAATTTTGTTGATTCTGTTTTTACTCTCATATTGCACGTAGCCTTTGAATGTAACTGTCAATGCCGTAGCTGTAAGTAAAACAACATATAACGTATGGATGGAATAACCAGACAGCCATTAGATGGCATGATTTTCCTTTTCCATAGAATTTTACAGAGAAGTAAAATGTCTTAGATAGTTATAGAATAATTTTTAATAAAAATAATTCATATCAATCCATTTCTAAACCATCTCTTAAGAACTATTAAATATTGGGAAATATATAGATATTCCCAATTAATAACACACATTCTAAGAGGTATAAGATTCTACCAGCCATATTCTGTAAGGGGCCATGATTAAAAATTAGTTAATTGATGATGGTGCAATATTAGATCGAGAAAGTCTCAGCGTTAAAAATACTAGCATAATTGCGTCTGGAACAAATGGTGGGCCAAGGCTTTCACGTTTGGTATATTATTGAACCCTGAATTTGACTTTCACTGCACCATGCATTTTTCCAAAGACATTGAGGAAATCTTATCTAGGTAGTGTGATAATCTTCTAGTCATCCATCAGATCTTACGTGCTTTGTATTCCATACATTCTATAATAAGTTCTATATGGTAATCATGAATTACCTTAAAAATTATTTTTTTTAGTACAAGTGAGGTGGCAATAATAGGTTATTGTTAAAATAGAAGATTTATAACTACTACAGTATTTTAACCCCGAAGAACTACTTCAAGCATGGAAATTTCTTACAACGTCGCAGACTACTACATGGAATTACTTTTAAATCAGACCAGGGAAACAGCTTTTAGACCATCCATTAAATCTAAAAACATTTACTGAATGTCACCTTTGTAAACAAAAGAAGTAATCCTCCTTCATCTTACATTCAGTGGTCAGTAATGTTTCCCCCCCCCCAAAGTGGCCTTATCTTAAAAGAGAAAGAACTTCTTTTTGGGAACATGACTAATTTTACTGTGGGTGGTTTATAAAAATATCGTTCCTGTATTTTCTTTTTTATTTACTTATGTAACCATACATGTTAAACCACATTTTGTAAACAAGTAGTTAAAACAGATTCTTCCAAAACTTTGTGAGAAAAAATAATTTCTGGTAAAAGTATCCTGTCTATTTAGTGTACCAAAATATCTCCACAAAAGTTTGTTCAGTAAGAGTTACATAGTAAGTAAACCTTATAATTAAGTCATGTTTGGTAAGAATCATTATCAAATGAGATTTATTTACCGAGGTCCTTACAATTCATCTATTTGACACTTTACCCAAGCCACTTTAGTGTTCACACTTCGAAGTGATGGTCATGTGTTCCTTAGAGCAGCTTTAAATAAGCTTAGTATTTACAGATTTATATCTAATATTCTATATTAATGGTTTTCCTAGTTTATTATAAGTAAAGAGATGCTTCTGGTTAAAGAGATAGGCAAAGTTTTTGAAGGTTTTGTGTTGAGCAGTTGAAAAATCAAGTTGAAGACTGTAATTCTATTTGATTTCTGAAAACTCTAATCTTTCAACTCCTCAGCATAAACCCTTCAAATACTTTGCCTGTCTCTCTCCTTCATTTACATTATATTAGTAAAAACTATCAGCATGAGAATAAGTTAGTCCTCTGCAGCAGTAGTCCTCAATCTTTTTAAAACCAGGGACCTGTTTCATGGAAGATAATTTTCCTCTGGACCAGAGAGGGGGAGATAGTTTGGGGATAATTCAAGCATCTTGTATTTATTGTTCACTTCATTTCTATTATTATCACATTGTAATATTTAACGAAATTGTTATACAACTCATAATGCAGAATCAGCTTGTTTTCCTGAAACTAGATGGTTCCATCTGGGGGTTATGGAAGGCAGTGACACCCGAAGTACGTTGCAAGGCAGTGACACCCGAAGTGTGTTGCTTATTTCCTCAGCTCCACTTCACATCATCAGGCACTATTCTCACAAGGAGTGAGCAACCTGGATCCCTTACATGCCCAGTTTACAGGAAGGTTCATGCTCCTGTGGGAATCTAATTCCACTGCTGACCTGACAGGGGGCAGAGCTCAGACGGTGATGCCGGTAATGGAGAGCAGCTGTAAATAAAGATGAAACTTCTGTTGGTTGCTGGCTGCTGTTCACTTCCTGCTGTGTGGCTCCATTCATAACAGGCCACAGACTTCTGAGGCATGGAAGTTGGGGACCATAGTTGTATAGGATTTATGTTCCTTTGATTCTGAGTTAATGATATGAAATACAAAAGCATATATGTTTTATATGTGTGTATTCTAAGTGTTGATATTTAAGGTATAGAATTAGACTATATTTACTTTTATAATTTTATTTGTGAAAACTCTGTATTGATACAATCTAGTTTACAAAAGTGAATCTGCAAATAAAAGTATAGATGATCACACAGACCGATAAACTGATACTTCTGCATTAATTATCTAATGTTTCTAAAAACCAATTCCAGAATTCCAGATATAATATTAATATAAATTTTCATTTTTAATATTGTTATACTATTTAGAAATAGTGTTTATTTTAATTCTAAAAAGTAAGAGGAGGATGTTTCTAATATGAATTAGTTATTTTATTTTGTATTGTATTCATTTATATATTAGGCATGCACTTTTTTTCCTATAGATTGGTCCGAAAACTAGGTGAAAGCACTGTGGTCTCTATAATCTCAGAAGTAGTAGTGGGATGAGCTAGAACAGAGCACAGGGAAACAATTTGTCCTCTCCAATGAGAGAAGTATTTAGTGGTGTTTTATACATGTACTTATTAGCTAATCTACAGGTATTCTGATTTATAAGTGAATGTTTTTAGGGGTGGCAATTGAACTAAATAGCCTACTTAAAGCTTTATATTTACTTTTGTCTTTGCTTAGAAAAACAATGGCATAGAATTTTATTTTTAGAGACAAAAGTAACAGTTGCCCAACAGTATGTGCCTTTATAAACATTAACTGGTGTGTGAGTGTGTGCGGGCATGGATGTGTGTGTTTGTTTAAATCCAGGGCAGAGCAGTTAATAGCAGGAACACTTCATACACACTGATTTAGCACTTAATTTTTATTAGAAAAACCAAACTGTCTTATGTCATGGTGAGAATGTGTCTGCCCGTAGGACTAGCAGCATGTGTTGAATTCATTACAGTCTTTCATAACATCCCGGGAGAGTTTATTCACAGATGTAGATTTCCTGCCAGCCACCCATAACTGTCTATTTGGTCTTCATTGTGAAGGCAAAGACATGAAATTATCCAGTGGAAATGATTCATCGCAGTGCATTAAAAATAATAAGCGTTACTCCTAGTCAGTGATGCTGGAGGTTTATACATTCTGACACTTGACTCTGGTTTTGTGGCAGCCCCCAGGAGTTATGTGTAACATTCTATGTCTTTTCAATGTCTTACAGTAGATTCTGAATTTTTACAGCTTCAAAGAAAGCTGGAGGATGCTGGCACCAGAAATCTGTCTATTTTATTGATTTTCCCATAAGTGTATTTAATTATTCATTGAAGGATTCATTTAACAATCACATCTATTTTTAACCAATTAAATTCTCATTAAAGATTTACCAATATCAGCCTAATAATATGTGCTATTTTATGGCATTTAGCCAGCAAGTACCTAGAGGTAGGAAGCTAGACTATCATGAATATAAAGATCTAAAGTTAGTATACTTTCAGCAAATGAAAAACTATATATAGCTACCTATCACTTTATATAGAATGAATAGTTTAATTAGTGAGATAATGGTACTTGTAAAACTGTATGCCTTTTGACAGCCATATAATATTAATAAATGAAAATAGTTTAATCAATGTTTTCCTATAGCAGTAGAAACCTTCAGCTGTAATATTACAAGTCTTAAAAGAAATGTGATCATTTAAAATTCAAGAAGAGGTGTAAATACAATTCACTGTGAAGTTAGAACACAGGTATTATTTCTGCTAATCTGCCAAACAAGTTTACTAAAATGTAGGACTTTTATTTCTTCATATTATTATATTCTTTTTATTGTTAAAAGCAAATCTAAGTTAAAATAATTTGTTGGATTAAGGCCTTCTCAATTATTAATACCTTTTTAAAAGGGTCACAGAATTTATGAGTTGGAGAGCTTTTAAAACCATATGTGCTATAACCCTCTTGTATTAATAGGTAAATAAATGTTCAGAATGGCTGATCCAAGGTCACCAAGTGTTAATTATGAGAGCAGGATTTCATTCCATTTGCCTTGGAGTTCAGAATTGTTTCTACTTATATTGTATTTGATAACCCCAGACTCATAATTTATCTTTTTGTTATATTGCATTTCACATGCTAGTTTCTCAGTCACCCCATTTCTAAGTATTCAGACATGCAGGATAAGTTACCCTTGGCTCCTGTTATTATTTGTATCCCCAGGAGAAAAATTCAATGTTTATTGCTTCATGATGACTTCCAGGGGTATTATATCTGTCATATATTTAAATTTAAATCTACATTAAAAAAAAACAGTTACAAACATTACAAGCATTCTTTTTTTTTATTTCTTTTTAAAACCAGCATGTAGCTGTTGCTTCTCTATTGATAAATTATTTTCTGTACCTTTATATCTTTCCATACTCTTCTCAGATAAGCAACATATAATGTCAGCTTGATGTCAATGAATATTAGTATAAAAACTAATAAAACAAAAAAACATAATTTCATTAATATTCAACAACTACAAGGACGAAAATCAACTAACCTGATCTCTATTGAAGTTCCAAAAGTAATGTGTCTTCCATAAATTATAAATCATAGAAAAATTTCAATGGAGATCATTACAGAAATTTTTTTCACAAATCCTATTCTCTGTGTCTATAGGAGACTTTAGTGGCTTGATTTTTACTATTATAGAACTTATTTTTTGTATTTTACTTGTTTTTTAATATATATACCTCTACATTTGCTGTGCGATATATAGATATATATTTCTTTTTTATATGAATTGATCAGAATATGTTTGTTTATAGGTTATATAGTTTTGAACCAGTTTAAATAATCTAACGATGGCTGGCATTATCTAAGTTTGTGCTTCCTAGAAATAGAACTTGAAATAAAAATTCAATTATATATAATATCCTGAAGAACTGCTCACAGAAATAGGATCACTAGATTTAGCAAATAAAAACATGGTATTCCTATTGAAATTTGAATTTCACATAAACAGTGAAAATTTATTTGAAATATTTTAAGCATACTTTCCCTAAAATATGCATTCCGTTTTTGAAATTCAGATTAATCTCAGACTCCTACATTTTATTTGGCAACCTTATTCAAGAGAGCAAGTGAAGAAAAGATAAAGCTGGAGAAGGAGTTAAGCAATGGTGTCGTCTGGTGGGAATCTGTGTGCTTGATTCTGTGGGGAGCTCGGTTTCAGCAGGAATTATGAATTTCACTCTGCAGGTGCTCCACTGTGGGGCTGCTCTTTTATACAACTCTCACTCAATCACTGGCTGGAGGCTGTGAAGGGCAGTGTGTGGTTGTTGGAAAAGTAACCTCCTCTAGGGGCAACTCCCTCAGCAGAGGGTGATTCTCCAAAAAGGTAGTAGTTTCATGAGATTAGTTGGCAATAATCACATTAAATACAGACACATGCATGTGTTGCTTTATACAGACAGAGCTTTATACAGGTAGACAAAGCTACCTGTCTACATTGGAATCGAAATATCAGGGTTTGTCTTTCCAAGCATATAGGGATGTAGATGATGATGAAAACAAAAGAATGACTTCTTCTTGTGAGCCTCTTCCAGGGCACCTCATCATCAGTGTATGGATTTAGGCTTGTTCCTGATTTCTATGGTATCATCTCTCTCTCTTTTAGGGTTTTTATATTTTTTACTAATAATTGCATCCTCTGCTTATTATACTTTCAAAAGTAGCCTATATCATTTGTTCCATACAGTGAGATGATAAATTATATAATCCCAATGTTTATATTTTATTTATATCAGTATAGTTTTTATAAACATGGTATTATATATTACTATCCCATGTAATCAATTATATTAGCATGTTTATTGGGTTTTTATTTTACTTTTGATGGAGAAATTTCACTCCAATACTTCCATGATGGTGATAATTTCAGATATACTGCTGCTCTTATGACAATATGATACATAGATGGGTCTCCAAGGCCAGCTGACATCTGATTGGTCAGAGGACAAATAATTGATATCTAAGGAGCTAAAAAAGCAGGTCAAAGAATACCTTCTAACAAAGGCAAGATTGGATTAAGAAAACCAAAAGAGGGAGACCAATTGAATCATGTGTAAGAGGTAAAAGGAATTTCAAATTATGGGAAAAAGAGGTAACAGCATCTAATGTTTGTTAGAATTGAAGTCTGGTATATAGTAAAGACAAGTGCTGGGGTTAGAGTAAGTTAGAAGTGAGTGAAAGAGATACTGGCTGATTACTGTGAAGTTCAAAATTGTCTGTGACTTGCTTATGGGTTCCTGGTGTTGATAATGTTGTGCTAAAGAGCCAGAAGTTCTGGGGATATCACTTTACCCATGTACAAATTTTTATAGAAAACTTATTACTTCAGGAAATGCAAGATTACTCAGTGCACTTCTCACTGAAATATGTTTATGTAATTCATACAAATCAATTAAACACTCTTGTAAATAGTTTGACAATATAGTTTTAGTATAAATTAACATATGATTCTTCATGGATATTTGAAATGTGAGGATATACAGGAGAAACATTGACCCTTACATAGTCACTCCAGAACCACAGTTAACCCTTTCATTCCCTCTTCCTGTACTCCTGCTGTGCATATTTTTGCATGATTGGAATCATATAAATGGCTTGTGTGAAATAAAATATGCTGATTAAGCTAATCTGTTCTTCCTGATTATAGTTAAATATTTGCTTGTTGCAAGTAATTTAAAAAATGTGCGCACAGTGTCATGAAAAAATCATCCACAACCTCTCAATCTAGAAATCACAGCTATTGATATTTGGGGGTTTTAGATGGTTTCATTATTATTCACCATTAAAAAATCAAGAATTCCAGTAATTCAATATAAACATCATTGATGTAAAATATTACTAATATCTATTGTGAAAAATAATCTTGCTAAATCTCTGAGTGTGGAGGTACTTTACTTTAAATTAAATGTATCAAATAAGTCCCAACAGTTTAAAAGCTTTAGCTATTATTATTGTAAGATATATAATTTAATAGCACTTAATATTGGTTGAAGAGGCCATCAGCAAATCAAGAGAATCGGTGAGATATGTGAAGGGAATAGGAGCTCAAGAAATCATCTTCTATTACATGAAGACTTGAGGAAGAAATGAAGCAGTTGAGTCAGTCACTGCGTTTCCAGCTTTTGTTTCGGGGTCACAGAAACTGTTATGACACAATTACAAAACCCAAATGAATGGCTGAGTTTGATATCCCAGGTGATTACAGAACAACCAGCACTTATATTAAGTTCTATAAAATTAGAATATATTGCTAATCCGATGATTTTATTTAACCTGCTAATGTATAAATCTAATTACAGAGAATAATATATTAAATCATCCACAGGAGATTGCACTCATGAATAAACTAATGAGAGATGTTAGAAAGATTGAAAAAGCACCGAATTAGACACAGTCATCCGCAGAAGTAAAACTTATCGAAGCCGAATGTTTAGCTGTTCTTCTAAAATTAAATAATGTGAGAAATTATCACCATAAAATGACTCAAACGCGTATAAAAAACATCACCGAGCATGCATTGCACTTTACAATATTGGAAAAGTTAGTTTTCCATTTGATTTATGGAAGCTAAAATTGAAAAGCTAGAAGAGGACTTTAAAATCATCTAGTTCAGTGGCATTTAAACTGTCCTCGGTGAAGCACAAAGGGTTCACCCAGGAGACGTCAGCATATGATGCTAATATTTACTGATGGTTTTGAATTATTTGCTCCCACTTGAACAAAACATTATTTACTTTATATATCACATATATTGCACTTTTGCATGGAATTTTATTTGAAAATAATTGAAAAGTTTTAGCTGTCTGAAAAGAAAGTAAAGAATTTAGATTTCATTTGAGCTTATTCAGTATCCTATGTGAGGAATGAGACATTTTTCGAGTGAAGTAAACACAGTGATTATTTCTAAACCAAGAGTCGGACCTAAGTCTTTTAAAAGAGGTAGGATAATATTCTTCCCACGACACCATAACGTGTAACATGTTTATAGTCTAGTTTGGTATACAGAGAACATAAACAGGTCAACCGTTATAAAAGATTGATATTCTCAAAATTTTTTAAGTTGAATTTTAATCCTCAAATGCATATTTTAGGTAGAGAAATTTTATAAACTTTGATAACTTCCATACAGCTAGAAAAAGTTAATCATTTTACTAAAATCAAGTTTGCCATTACTACCACTTAAATCATACAATATCTCAGTATTCTAAAAATAAAGGTTCTTATCACCTGAGTCAACTAATTCTGACTGAACCTTTGTATTTTCATTTGCTTTGTAAAAGAATGCATAAATGAACTTTAATATCATTTTATCCTTTGTTATTTTTGATGCTATGTACTGAATATGGCAGGGAACCTCCATTTAAACTGGTTTAATCAACAAGGACATTTGTTATCATAAAATAAAAATTATAGAGATAAGGCAGACTATGGCTGGTTGATTTAATAGTCCAAACATGATCCAAAGTCTGCATCTCTCAATCTGGTACTTTCAGGTTTAACTATATTCTTGCCTGGTAATAAGTTGTCTCAAGAAATTCTATGCATTTATATTCTACATTTAGTAAGTTACAAAAACGCCATGAAGGCTATGTTAGCCAGTTTGATAAAAAAATTTCAAATTGTATATAAAACCAGCACATTATACCCCATGACTGCATTAATGTACACAGCGATGATTTAATAAAAAATAGAAAAAGAAAAGAAAAAGAAATTCTATGCAATAGTGTCCATAGGTAAAGGTAAAAATACACCTCTTCATGATATTTTTATAGAAGATAAAAAAATTTTAAAGCAATCCAGCTACTTGCTGTCATGGAGGATGGGTTAAAGTTGGCTTACTTGTATATTCATGTACCGAACAGGGATAATGAAGATTAATGGAACAGCCATTCTCACTCTTAGGACCTGATATGGGTTTATTTTACCTTAAAATTTACCTTGAAAAGCATGGCATGTGGCGATAGACACCTGAATAAAACTGAGATTCTATAACTAAAGAGAGAGGGGCGATGAATGTTGATCAGGCAAATGCCTTAACCTTTGTGTGCTCACTACTCAAAGCTAGCAATATATGGATATATTGTTAACCAGCAGTAATAAATGATAATGATATCAGACAAAGTAAAATTAATCTGAATCCAAATGGAGTTCCCAAATATCACATGAAGTATCTTTCTCTCGCCTCCTTTAACCATTTAAACCTTTAAAATAATTAGATTAAACTAATAACAGATTTGCATACATAAAACTAATCTGAAAGCTTTCAAGGAGGTAAATAATTAGACATCATCATGATTAATGATGCATTGATTAGAGATAAAATTGAATACTGAATCCAGGTAACCAAATGACCTCAGGAAATCTGGCACAGTAGATGACCAAAATTGTTGCCAAAATGCATACCTTTTCTGTCATTATGGGCTTGAAGCTTTGAGCCACCTTTCATGTTTCCAGTATGTGAGTTCTGCCAGTAGGGAATAGTATGTTGGGAGTGACTTGTTAGGATAACCAAGACTGTAGTCCTGAAAATCAGGCTAATGTTGCCATGATTATCATAAATAATTACAGAGCAGAGATCAAGAATGCAATTAAAACATAAAATAGATGATTATAAATAATGGTAGGCAACATTTATTGACTCCTTATTGTGTGGTGCCAAACATTAGTTAAGTGAATTAAAGGAGGCAACAAACATAAAAGGTAGGTGCTGTTATTAAGATCATCAACTATAGATGAGAAAACTAGCTCATAGACTAGGAAACATTTAAAATCATGCAGTCAGTATGCAGTGGACTGGTAATCCCACACAAACAATATGGTGTCAGAGTTCATGTACTCTTAAAAACCGTGCTCTACCTTAGCTCTAAAGCTATAAAAGAAAGTAGAAATATGTGTTTTTAACATGAAGAAATGGTTTCACTTATACAAAGAGGAAAAGACTTAAGTCAGTATTTTGCAAATACAGAATCATTTCATTATTCAAGAATATATGAAACGAATGTATATAAAAATTTTACTATGTTATTTACATAGTGATTTTTTAAATCTGTTTGTGGTAGAGAATGTGCTTATTTATACCACTACATGAAATCTCTTAAAACTATCCATTTCCATACCTCACAGTACCTAAAGAATATTTTAAGGTATTTGGTGTAATTTAACAATAATAATACCAATATTCCAAAATCAAATTTGTGAGGTTAACTTAAATTTGGCCATTTTTGTATCCTAAAATTATTATTAATAATTTTTGTTGTATAATATGTCCCATTGGCCTAATGAAAACAACATGAGTTTTTTAACGAATATATATATGACTGAATGAATAAATAAATTTAACTTAATTGATTGGTAGGACATCCTTCTGTCAGCACCACAGGTTTTCATGGTGACTATTGAGAAATATTTTCTGTATATAAACTGGTTTTCAGCACACTTAGCTCAGATAAGGCTCTAGTATTCTAAGACTCAAGGAGGCTGTATCAGAGTAAAGTAATAAGATTTGTATAAAGCTCATTTGAACGTGAGGAAAGGTAAAAATGAATGATCGTTAGTAGAATAGTGAAAATAGTATTTTTATATAGGCTGAAGTCATAAAAGGAAGGCTTATGAAATGACATCAGGGCAGCAATAAGCTTCATCCTGCAAATCTGTTGGAAGGCAACTTTTAACGAGAGAAAGAATCTGAAGACAACAAATTCTGGAAAACAAAATCAATAAAAAGAACAAACTGATAGAAATTGCCACCAGAAATGTATAGTGTGTGTGTGGTGGTGGGGAGAGGGCGATTCTCACTCGACATGAAAAATTGTGAACTAAGTCAAAATTGCATTAGCAAAGAACCTGTAAATATTCTAAACCGTATGTGAATTATGTGTATGTAATTTAGAAAGGAACCTCCTTTCCTGTTAAGATGAAAGAGTGAAAAAGATAAAGAATATTTTGATCCATATATACACAGTGTAGTGATCAAATGAGGAGAATAAGCATAACCGTTACTTCAGATGGTTCTTATTTATCTGTAGTAATAACATTAAAAATCCTCCTTAAAAGCTATTTTTAAATATAAAAGACATCATTAACTATAGTCACCCTGCTGTGCAAAAGAACATCACGGTACATTGCACCCTATAAATATATACGATTATTAGGTATCAGTTAAAATTAAAAGGTTTTAAGTTTTATAAAAGAGAGGTAATAATTGTTCAGTACTTGCCTTTTTATAATTGCATACTTTTTAATATAAATTGGTGATTAACCCCTTCTAAAATCACTAATTTTGGAGTGAATCGAATAGCAACATTCATGAAAGTAACCTTACGTGGTTTTTTAGGGCATGATTTTAGGGAGTAACTAGAAAGACGTTGTATATAAGAAAATGCAGACAGGCAATGAAGCTTTTCCCAATCTGATGAAATTAGTTTTATGTTTTTCTCAATAATAAAACTTTTCCAGAATAGTTTGAACATGTCTTTTTCTTCAAATTATGTTTTACTCCTTTTATACTGTTGCCTGAAATCATGGGTGAAAGGGAAGATTTATGTACAGTTTGATTCAAGCGAGGCAAGCTGCTTTGTTTGCCAGTTCTATCCTTCATGTTCTGATGCCTTAGGAACATTCATTTTATGTAAAGGAAAAAACGAAGGCTTTGTGCTGTCGGATTTCTAGGGTAATCAAATGGTCGTTAACAGCTTGATTTTGTTAGAAATAAGGTTCGTTTGTTTTTCCAGCTTAATATTACAAGAATATAAAGGCAAATGAAATATTATAAATTCATAGGACAGTCTCCCTGGGAAAATGCTATCAGTACGGAATTGCTAACCACGAACAAATTACTGCAATTAGAGGTACCTGAGTGAGATTGTAAGGCCACTCTGCCTCACTAAAGTTATATGATCCGAGAACCTGTGTTCCTTGCATTAATATTAAGACTCTTTGAGTGCATAAGGGGAGGTACTTAATGATTATTCATCTGATAAAGTACTTCAGAATTTAGATTCTTGTAAATCTGGAGTAATTATAGGTCCTTTGGGAGATTTATCTGCATTTCCATCTTAAAATGAGAGCTGCAAGAAAAATTACTCTTTATAAGATAGCTGCAGAATAAAAATAAAAAATAACCTATACTTGTTTTTTTAAAGAACACTATCTGCTTCACTACCAATTTTGCATAAGAATAAAAAGTCCATGTGCCACTAATTGTATACATTAAGTGTAGTCAATAATTGCATAGGCCGGTGTGTTGGCTTACATCTGTAATCCTAGCACTCTGGGAGGCCGAGGTGGGTAGATTGCTTCAGCTCAGAAGTTCAAGACCAGCCTCAGCAATGGTGAGACTCCATTTCTAAAAATAGCCAGACATTGTGGTGGGCACCTGTAGTCTCAGCTATTTGGGAGGCTGAGGCAAGAGGATCACTTGAGCCTAAGAGTTTGTGGTTGCTGTGAGCTATTAAGCCGTGGCACTCTACCAAGGGCAAGAAAGTGAGAATTTGTCTCAAAAAATAATAATAATTGCATAGATTATTGCCTAATAATTGCATCGGCCTTTAATTCACAACAATCCCCCTCAGTAGTCTTTGTCAAGATTTGATTTAATGAAATAATGGAAAATGTTTAAAAATTTTTATACATCATAAAATGTAAATTAATATTATAAATTTACATGGAAGACATTGAGATAGTTTAAAGAACAAATCAAAGTACTGCAACTCAAGATACTTCAGGATCCAATGAGGATGGAAGGACAGGAGAGCTCTGTGGGATTCATATCATGTCCTCTCTTGCACACATGTACCCTCTTCCTTTCTCATACATATTATATATGTACACATACTACTATATATAAAACCCATGTTAGCTAAATGCTCAAAAGAAAACTTGTCCTGAATGGAAGAAAAATAACAAATAATGCATATTTAGAAATATCTGACTGAAAAATGCTGGGCGTCCTACTCCTTTGAGCCACAGGTGCCGCCCCAATATGGTGAATTTTAAGAAGAGTAATATAATGTCCAGTATTTTTCTTTATGATTATAGTCACCACAAAGTTAATGTAATAAAAAGCATAATGTATTGGATTTTTTTTTGCACTGAGGAAACATTATCAAAATTTATTGAAGGCAAATAAAATAATTGATTCCACTAAATCTAGTACTGTCTACAGGTGAGGCAGACACATACATATATAAGGTACAACTGTGCCCTTAATTATTTGCTAGTTTGTTTGAACATATAAACAGGGAATTCTGATACGGCGCACTACACCCATGATTGTGATATGAGGGAACCCCAATTTTCAGGCAATGCTTGCTGGAAGTGATGACAAACTGTATTTTAATGTTGCTTTAGTGAGGTGTAAGGAAGAGACAAATGGGAGTGTAGGCTGGGGCAGGAGACTGGTCATTAATCATCAGAGTCCCAGTGTACATGAGAAGGTTTCAGCCTTTGCCTCCTGAGTGATCAGAACAGCCATGGTGCTATTTATGCTGAGGAATGCCAAGCAAACATTTTAGAAAAATCCTTTTGGAAACAGGGTGGAGAGAGCCCTGGATTACTAAGGAAACATGTATGTTAAAAGATTAAAAACAAGCCTTTCAACTCCAGGACATTAAATATTGTATTCTCTCATATATCCATGCTATAATATCACTTTTATTCATACAGGAAAATGAACCCTGCCACTCCTGCTTCAGATCTTAAGAACTAAACCAGTACCTTTCAAACTGTGTTTTTAGCAGTTCTTTCTAAGTGCCGCAGAGCCCACTTCAAGGAACAAAGAAGAGGTCAAGCTACCAGCCCTTTGAGAGCTTCAAGTCTCAAAAATTATTTTTAAGCAGATTAAATAAAACTGGGAGTCCATGTACTACCACACTGTGTTTCCATTCCAACCCTGAAGGGAGTTTGGACAACACTGTGATATGTTTACACACTTAGGAAATCTGTGTTGTTTCTAAGATGTGCAGGCTCTCATTTGGTATAAATTTATAATCTGACTGTAATAAAGAAATTCAATAAATTTTCTGATAGGTTTTTATTTACCATTATTAGTTTCATTTTTATATTTATGTGTATACAGATATTTATGTTCCATATATGTATACATATAAATATGGTGATAATATGAATAATATATACATAAATATATACTTTGTGTATATTTAGATATATAAATATAAATATATAGTGTGTATTTAGGTACATGTAGATAATATAAATATATATTTAGATATATATCAATAATGTGAATTATTACATAGATAATGTAATGGGACATACATAAATATATTCATACATGCTTATTTACATGTATATGGATGTAACATACACATTTCTTTTTAAACATATATAATATATAAAAAACTCTATATATATGTATATTTTTTTAAATTCAAAATCAACGTGGCAAAAATAGGTATTATGCACCTCTCTATTATTCCCCTACTCCAGCAAACGGGTACTGCCATAGAAAGGGAAATATTGGTTTAGCTGTATAATTGACTTTTTATAAGATATATCTTTTATTGATAATGGTTCTCAGCTAGATACCGTGCAATTTCTTAGATAGCATCTGAAAAAGGTAGTGTTTGGGATACTTGATGATGGGGGTTTGCTACAAGCATTTAGTGGGAAAAGCTGAATCTGAGAAACACCCCACAGTGCTTGTGAAAGTCTCAGATCACAAAGAATTGTCTCACTCAAATTGTAGATAACATTAAGAAACACTGGTGGTTAGGTTTGAGCTGAAAGGGCTGTAACAACATTTGCAAGTAGTATGCATGATGGGAGGGTGTGCATTTCATATTTTTGCTCTTTAAACACCCATATGTTGGCACTGCATTTCTCAGACTAACTGTTTAGTTTCTGATAGTGATTCTGAATATCCTTGTAGTTTCTCCAGTTCGGCCACCTTAAGGCTCTCATTTTCTTTCTTTTTTTTTTTTTTTTGAGACGGAGCCTCAAGCTATCCTCCTGGGTAGAGTGCCATGGCATCACAGCTCATAGAAACCTCCAACTCCTGGGCTCAAGCGAGTCTCCTGCCTCCGCCTCCCAAGTAGCTGGGACCACAGGTGCCCGCCACAATGCCCGGCCGTTTTTTTTGGTTGCAGCCATCATTGTTGTTTGGAGGCCCGGGCTGGGGATTCGAACCAGCCACCTTAAGTGTACGTGGCTGGCACCTTAGCCACAGGCGCTGAGCCAAGGCTCACATTTTCACTACTGATTTCTTCTCTGTTCCCAACATCCTTCTTTTCTTCCATGTGACTTCCAGTGACTGATCAAAACAGTAACTACTTCCTTGAAATTTTCATTTCATAATTGATCTCATTCATAATAAAGATACCATCCTGATTCGCAATAAATGTAATGTTACTTTGCCTCATAGCCATGTTCATATATTTAAAAATATCCCATATATCATGCTTAATAGGGAAGTCAGAGAAGCAGGAGTTTACAGTTGAGTCAAAGTTGTTTGGCACTTATTAAGGACTGGTATTCACATATATTAATTAATTACTATACATATATCTATGTATATGCATAAATACATAATTCTAAAGTAATTTTATTAAATTGAAAATTTTTCCACTTCCCATTTTTCTAGTCAATTTTATAAATAGATTAACAGCTCAGTAAACATTGTTTGAAAATCTGGGTTTCTAAAAAAAATATTCTATGCATATTACATATAAAGCATATCAGAATATCCTACCTGTTTTCTTTTTCTTTTCATAGCTGGTCTCATTTTATTATAAACAATTAGATTGCCACACAGCTGTTACAAATTAACAGGAGGGCTTCTTTTTCTTACATCTTTGAGAATAATTTGCTACATAAATACTTTTAATGGGAATATTCTTCTATTTTCGATGGAAACTGTTACATACACTTTCCCGGAATCATAATAACTATTTGCAAAAGTAGTTTTATCGTTGGCTTATTTACTTGGTAGAAGATTCCTGATATGACTAGAATCTCTTAAAGTCTGTATAGCCTGTTCACATACACTCTGGTTCTGGTTAAAAATCACTAGAATTATAATCTCTTTACATAAGACACTTGTTTGCAAAGAGGAGCTGTATGTTTTGAATGACTGGTGCAGTGCAGGGTTATATGGTGGTTCATTTAGGTAATGACAGAATATTCCAAATTTAAAATAATGTACATATTATATACAGAGTAATATTTGAAGATGAATCTGTTGAATCTAAATAAAAGTAGATGCTGAGTATGGTAAAATTATGTGCATCTTTCAAAGCCACAAAATTTAGTATAAAATTCTATTTCAAAGATAATTCTTCACTACAAGGACCTGAAAGAGTTGTAGGTGACGAAATGCTTTTAATATATTCACGATAAGACTGTAGCTAATAAGTTGATCTACAGTGATTATTGGGATTTAGAGGAGACAGAGAATACTTCCAGACTGAGTTACAGGAAAACTTTTTACAAGAAGTGGATATGAGGATACATAAGATTTCCCAATGGGCAATGGAGAAAAAGGACATCAAGGGAGTGAATTAGTATGAAGTGTGTTAAAAAGATGCTCAAAATAATAGTTTAGGTTAAGTTTGTATAAAGGAGAAGTTAAAAGTGAATTAGAAAAGTAAAGTTCATAGTTTGCAAAATCTCTTGAATTAAAGAGTCATAGGGTTCGTACTTCTGAAAATAAAAATATTTTAAAGAGAGAATGAAAAGCTTTTCAAAGCAAATAGCTTAGCCTGGGTCTCTAAATACACAGACCTGAGGATAAGCTTATATGCCATTATTTTCTTAGAGAGTGAATCTCAGAGAACAAAAGTGAGGGGCAAGGCATTGAAGCTGCGGAGGAGAGAAAGCCTGAAATCAGCAGGTTACTTCTAAGTTCATCTGATTGCTCATGCTTTGAGAGGGTGCTCCAGCAATCCATCCAAACCCTGTCTGGACTGCTGCATCAAGAGAAAGGAGAAAAGTAAGAGAAATTTGACCAGTTCTCAAAACACATGGGTTAAACATTCACTCCCTGAGTTGCTGATACTCCCACCTTCCAAGTACTGAAGTCAGTATCAGGTTGCAGTTGCTTGAGGCTGATCAGAACCTAAACGCAGCTGGAACTGGAAGAAGCGATGCCTACACGGTAAAAAATGTGTCGGAGATTTCTGATACGATGATGTTTCAGAAAAGCTATGTTCACAGCATAATTGAGAAAGGATATTAAAAACGGGGAACTCAGAAAATTTTTAAAGTAGTTCAGGTGAACATGACAAAGAATTTTACTAAGTTAGTGGCATTTGGAATGGGAAGGAAAGACTGACTGTAAAAGGTACCAGGGATAGAAATTGTCAGGGCCTAGCAAGTGACTGGGCATGGGAAGATAAAATTGAATCAAATATGACATCACCTTATTTGAGCATGGTTTGAACAGTGATGCGTAACTATAAGGAAATTATTTTCATCGTTGATGGTATTTGTTTTTTTCTGAGTAAATGTTAAAGTTAAATATCTTAGAATTTTGAATTCACGGCGTATTGATTTCAATAATTGTAGCCATGCATATAGAAAGCATAACTAAAACAATGTTATAGAGTATACTCTCATTTTCGCATTTAGTAAATATCTTTTCTCCTTTCTCTCTCAGTGTACAGCTATAGTTATAACTGTAATTCATTTGTGAAGTAACTGAAGGGTCAGGGGATGACTTTTCTCCGAAAACATGGCATATTATTTCTCTCTCCCAGAAGGCTGTTGTTGTGCTACATAATAAGATTATTCCAGAGAGTTTACATAGAATATTTTATACAAAAGCAACTATTCCCCACCACACACACAAAATTACTGTGCCCTTTGGCACATCACTATTACATGTTTTGATGTGGTAGAAAATTTGGTTCAGGGAATTTAAAACCTAAAACAAACAAACACAAATAGTGGCTATCATTACATGAAAGTTAACTGAACAATAAACTAATAACTGACATCACCTTCATCTCTGCCACTGTGGACTATTTTTATAGTTCCTGGCATAAAGACAAGGGTGGCATGAGAAAAGAGGCTGACTGGTACCCACAGAACAGGTTATCCTATCCAGTTTATTATTAATATATTCCTATGCTAGGGTCATCCTTTGTTAAAGACTCATGTGGGGAAAAAATATCTTCAAGGTTTTTGCCCATGCATAGAGGTCTATCCACATACCTTTTCCCAAGACTTTCTTATCACCAGTTTTTCAACCATGCAACTTCCAGTCTCCTAAATCACTGGATACAGCCAGATTAGGATATAATCACAAATCCAGTCATTTCTCCTCCCAAGCGAAATGAACACTATTGTTCAAGGATGTCAGAAATAATCTGAGGTGTGGCAGCTGTCCACATTCAGGTGGTGCGTGTGTGCTATGTGGTGCCATCTCTAACACAGGGCCAAGTCTCATCTCTTCTGTCAACGTATTTTTGGAAACTCCCCGTGAAGCCATGGAGAGCAAAGGCAGTACAGGAGAAGAGCAGACTGTGGGTTCTGGAGCTGTCTCTTCATGAAACTCACTTGTTTGTTCACGGCCTGCCCATGTCAGTCCTGTATATACCATTATCATTTTATGATGCTGCTGTTCATTCTCAACTTCATAGTATAGGAGTCAGATAACTGGGCATCTGGCTTTAATGACATGAATGTGACTGTCATTTGTCCGGCCTGATATTTCTCTGAGAGTTCAAGGAGGCTATAGATTATCATCCCCTAACTTTTCTAAAACCTGACCTCAGGACAGCAATGTTTTAAGACTATATATTGAAATATGTGTCTGAAATCATTTTTTTTTTTTTTGAGACGGAGCCTCAAGCTATCCCCCTGGGCAGAGTGCCATGGCATCACAGCTCATAGCAACCTCCAACTCCTGGGCTCAAGCGAGTCTCCTGCCTCCGCCTCCCAAGTAGCTGGGACCACAGGCGCC